>JAADVW010000866.1:0-13884 GCA_023335875.1 Elongisporangium prolatum
CCCCCCCCCCCCAATTGGATCGGACACCACCTGACGCCTGCTTCTCATTCTTCGGTAACCGTCTCGTCCTCCGACTCGGCCTTCACGTTCATAGCGGAGCCTATTTCCAAACTCACTCGCCTTAGCTGTTGATGAGGGTGGTCTTTGGCTTCTTCATCCTCTCGACTACGGCTGCGTTGACTTTAGCAGGCCGTTTCTTCGAGTCCTTGGTTCGTGTCGCGTGCTGCGGCTTCTTGCCCTGGGCCTCGGCTGGCTTGGGCGTCTAGTTCTTCGAGGGGGGTTATCTTGGGGCGTGGCATTTCCTTTGGTTCGTTCTGGAAGTCGTCAGTCGGTTTCTACCTTTCTCGCTAGCAAAGACACCGTGACCGTTAGCTTCTCCTCTGGGTTCATGCAGTCGAGATCGGCCTTGGTCTCCAGGAAATCCGTGAACTTTGATACGTGTTTCATTCGAAGGCAACGAGTGCGTGGGGCGAGTTCCCTGGAACCGCCTTTCTACCCTCGAGCGCATCAGACATCTGGCGCAAACGATCAGCTAACTCGCGATATGTTTCGTCCCATCGCTTACCTCCCCTTTTCATACACTCAGCAATGTCTACGCCGAGTAGGATTGGTCAAAACTCGTGGATCATCGCGGAAGCACCGTCCGCGTACGAGGCAGCGGTGTTGGCGGCGCGCCAGTCACTGTACCAGCGCCGCGCAATGCGCGTGAGAAGGATCTTGAACAATGCCTTCTTTATCTCGTCGTCCCAGACTTGTCCTGCGACGGCCTGAGCGTCGTCGATTTCCTCGTCCAGCTCCTCGCAGGATTTACGCCCCTTGGCGTCGAATCTTCCCGGCGGCACCATACCGTCAAAACGTTCGACCTTGATGGTCCTCAAGTCGACTTCAGAGCTTGTTTCTTTCTCGAGTATGGCGACGGGAGCGCCGTCGCTTTCCGATTCGTTTCCGACGCCATCAGGCGCTGCTTTTGTTTGCTGCTCCGAACGTTGACTACCTGCCGGGACTCGGTTCACATTGAGAGCAGCAGCAATAGCGACAAACGGAGGGTTGGCACAGGTGATCTGCGCTGCGCGCACAGGGTCCAAGGTGACTGGAATCGCAGGTGCTGGGGCTTAAGGCGTGGAACCAGCCTGTGAAATTGGAGCAGCCACGTTTTGAGCTTCAGCGGCATCCACCGCTGCGCTAGCAGCATCTTGCGTACTCACCATGAGACTGTTAATATATTCGCACTTCACACGAACTGGACGCGAAGCCAAGAGAGAGACTCTGTTGTGTTGGAAGGGTGATTATTTAGTCCTTGCGGTTAGACCTGGTTAGACTTGGAATAACTACAGTGTAGGTTCAATGCATATAGGTGCTAAGTAGCGATGAGTTGTCCTCTGGACCCTGGTAGCTGGACCGCGTGTTCAGGCAACGACCAGACCCTTGATGACGCGGACGCGAAATGGGTTGCTTGTACCGTCTGACTTTTTGCGAACAACATGTTTCGACAAAGGTGTTTTGCCGTTGACTTCTCGAATGAACACTACACGTAAGTACATACCCAACAAGCAAAGTTGTTTATGACGTGTGTTCGGTAACAAACTACTGCTTCAGGTGTGTTTTTCGAAAAGTTGACAAGTTGTATGCAGCAACAACATGATCTTTACTCGTGTTACGCCATGTTGTAGGTTTGAGTTGTATTTGGGGAAAACGCAGCACGATGCTGATACACCTACAATGTGTAGCAAAACGTGACCAGCAGCAGTTGTACAAAACCTGAACGAGGTTGTTACTGAAGTCGACAGGCGACAGAGATGGAGAAATATGACTATTGATCGCTTCTACACTGGCGTTGCACTTCTTTTGTGACGTTGCGGATGAAGATCTACGCTGTCGGTACAATTATAGCCAACAACATTGGGTATTGCAAATATGTCATCAACCTCTCGAAGCGCCGGAACAAGACAGAGGAGCGCGGTACTTTCAAATTGTCTCGTGCTGTCGATGTACCGTCAGGGATTAGATTGTCTTGGGTCGACAACAAGCCTGTCCACTGCATGTCCCCCGGTGCTTCTGGGAGTCAAGCCAGGGTTACAAGACATCTCCGCGGAGGTGACCTTGAAGTAGTCTCATGACCTGCGGTTGTGAGTGATTATCACCGCATTATGGGTGGTGTTGATCATCATGATCAGTTCCGTCTGCAGCGCTACTCGGCGCAGACCAGTTTTCGCTTCCAGAAATATTACAAATCGATCTTTACTGGGCTTTTGGACTTAGGGATTGTCAGTTGCCACGTTACGCACGTCAAGTGCGCCAAGGATAAAGACTTCAAACCTATAACACGGTCTGTGCTCATCACCGAGCTACAGTATCTACTTATCAACCAAACCCAGAATGGTTCTACTCAAGATGACCCAACAACACCAACCAGTCACTCAACCATTGTCACCCATACTCTCGTGCAAAACCAAGAGTATCGTGTGAGTAGAATTATTGGCATGCGGCGGAGAAACGCCTGCAAGGTTTGCTCGGTCAAATTGCGTGCCAAAGGGCACAAGTCTATCGAATCAAGCTGGTTCTGTGAACAGTGTTCCGAGGACAACAAGCGGTTGTTCTTGTGCAATGTGATTCGCGCCAGCCATGGGAACACCAAGACCTGCTACGACATCTGGAACCAAGACTGGGAGTGCAAGGTGCCGCCCACATCCACCACCTATATTCAGATGCACTGAACGATCGACACTGGACAGCGCAAGAAGAAACGTGTCCGCCGAAGCCTGCATCATGAAGAAGAAGATGAGAAGCGTGGGTCTGAGTCAGGATAATGTAGTACTTGTATCTTGCCCATCTGCGTCTCACCTTCCGTGTTCCTCATTGTCTTGTGCTTGTTTGATTGCTTCGTATACCACCATGCAAAGACGAAACGGAATAGCTTTTGTTTGTCAGCAACAACATGTTTGATCCATTTCCTTTATATTTGCTATATATAAACAGCATTGATATTTTTTAAAACGCCGCTAAGCTCCAGTGTTTTTACGTGAATAATACTTATTTTATATGTTAAACATATTGTATTAACCAACATGTGTCTGAGAAAATCGCCGGTATTGGAGGGTTTAAGGGCTTGCCCGTCTATTTAGTGCGTTATGTCGTTGACGACGAAGGCGGCTAGGGTAATCCCTCTACTGTTGGCCTGGTGCAGTTTCTGGATTGTCCGCTGCGAGTCCATGGCCAGCTTCGCTGCTAGATCGGATATTTTGATGTATTCACGTCGGTGGTGAGCCCACGCAATCGAGGGCGAGGCGGCATGTCATCCAATTTTAGAGCCCGTAGAGCTGCTTTCTTCGGTTTTCGCCAGTGAGTATGCTGTTGTATGATCACCATACTGTCACCAACCAGTGCAATTCTGGGAGTAAGCGAATTCGAGACCATGCAGTAATCCTCGGTATTCTCGACATTTTGTCGTCTTCTTGCTGCCATAGGCAATACTGACCACCCAGCCAATGGCCGGCTCGCAGTTACGCAGCTGGGTAAGTTCCAGGTTTCCTCGGGACCCTCCAGCGAAGAACAGGAGGTATCGGATGCTGCTGGCGCATGAAGTTGACTGCCGTGGAATACGCGTGAAGTCAGCTGAAGCTAGGACCTTTGTTGCGCGCCCGCATGGTGACTCGAATCGTATTGCAGTCGGTATCATCAGCGTGTTGGAAAAAGAATCGGAGAACATGGCGGTGACTACATCGAATGACTTCGTCTGTCTCACCCTGACTTCCTGTACTGTCGATTGTCTGGTGTCAATCACGTGATTTCGATATCGCCAAATGTCAGAGATGGTGACGGCAAATTCTTAGCGCCACATCATCTGTGTAAGGTCTAGCATAACGTCGATGTCTCGGTCGATAGTGCTATACTGCGTTCGTTGCGGAGTAGTCGAACTGTGGCCTGGGGATCGCTGGAGCTTGTAGACTGAAAATTGATACCACCGGTCTCTGGTTGTACTGTTTCCGCCGGTGTCCAACGATTTAGCAGACCTAGCCACCGTTCGATTGTGTTCGAAAATTCCCAGAACATGTGCCCGATCTGTCATCGGGCAAAGATTGAACTCCGCGTGGTAGTCGCAACTGTTGACCTTTATGGCGTTTAGTCGAAGCAATAGTTGTCGGTCGGAGGCCGATAGTCCGAGGCCGCGCTATGTGGCTCTCCAGCTAAGCCGGTCCAGTCCCGTACCTACGATACTATTGGCCCCGCCGTAATGAACGGATTTGTCTACCACCAATTGTGCATTGCACATCGTCGCTGTTGTTCTCTTGGTTTGTACGGTGCGGTTATATTGTCGTGGACGTGGAGCTTGCCGCGCGCCACTTGGATCGATCGAGACCATGAGTGAAAATGCAGGATAATCGTCGTCAAACAGGTGCGGGACGACGGACGGTTGGATCTGACGGCGTAGTACCTAGATTAAAGCAACGGTGCTTGACGATAGAGCACAAGCGCAAGCGTCGCGGAATGCAAAGGGTAGGCAAGCGAACCGTATGCGTCAAGCTCAGCGACAACTCAACTTGGATTACGAAACGCAAGAGTCTATTCGAGCTGCAAACACTGCCGCGCGTTCAATCCGAAGATGTAATATGATAGAGTAAGAAAGAGCAGAAATGCGTCGCGAAGACTCCGTTGCTAAATTTGCCGCCCGAGCGCTTACATCAGATGACTAGTAGTTATTAAGGCGTGAACAAAGTCGTCTCCGTCATCGAGCTCGACCCTTTGGCGAAGCGCTTGCAAACCACGAAAATTTTGATCCAATTGTGTCAACGGGCCTTCTGTCGTTCAAGGAAGGCACTACGTACCTCACGAGACTCAACGTGTTCAAGATAATACATTTCGACAAAAATCGTCCATTTTGCGGAACTTGGAAATTGCAAGGAGAGCTGGCAACCAGTTGTTCTAAGAACAAGAAAATTGTACTCCCTTCTTTTCAACCCCCACCACGTTTGTTGAAGAGATTATTTCTGGATAAAGATTTTCGGCGCTTGATTCGTGCATATAATAATGTGTTTTCTTTCACCTCGCTTGGTGCCAAGTGTTCACAAAAGGTATAAGTCGACAAATCTGTGGCGGGCTATGGTGGCGCGTATACGTTTCATGTCATGGGCCAGGTGAGTCATCGAATGGGATCCCTTATTCCTCAATCTGGAAATCCGATGTGGCTCAAATACAGTTTGCTGATGAAGATACGGAGAAGCGGGTTCAACATCGCAAAAAAAATATGATGACTGGACTCATCGCAACTTTTCTCTCGGATTTGGAAGATGTCATGCAGCAGTATAATCCTTCTGCTTAAAAGTTCATTTCGCCTGGGGAAATAGTGTGGACAAGGCAGAGAGCCGCACTGAATGCAGCCCGTGCTGCTTCAAGTGTCCTTCATTCACATGAACCTGCGATTCCATCAGACCTAGGTTTTACTCTCAGACTTCATGTTACTACTAGCGATGATCCACGCACTCATAATCGACCAACAGTCTCTGTGGTGGCGTGTGTGTTGATTGAAGACAAGTACTCACATCGTCTCCGAGGTATTGTGCTTCATTTGCGTGACTCTCCAAGTGGCTCGATTTTTAAACGTATATTTGAAACGCATCCACTTTACGACCCTCTTCAGTATCCGTTCCCTTTCCCTATGGTGAACCAGGATGGATTTACACGATACCATACTCATCGAAAAATGTCATACGTTGGTGAGAGGCTACCGCGGTCCAGAGAGATGCTATAAATGAAATGCACGAGGACCATCAAACCAGAGCGGTCCTCGCTCGCACGTCACTAATCATGAATATTGTGCTTATCGACTCCACGACAAAAAGGAATCCGGCACTACTCCATGAAGGAGGACGGTTATTTCAGCAATACGTTGTTAATCAGTAGGCGAAAGTAGAGCAAGAGAGACTCCCATACATTAATAACAATCAAACGACACTTCGTGCTGAAACTTACCATGGTATTCGCGATTTTCAATATTTTTGTTTTCAATCTTCACACCCGTATTTTCTAAAACCAAATTGCGATAACTTCCTTTGTTCCAAGTGGAGCGAGGCAACTCGCGAGCCCGATCCGTCTCGTAGAGGTAGAAAATGAAAAGGGGCAAAATTGCCGAAAAAAACGTGATACCTTAATGCATCAGATAATGACAGGAAAAGGGATCCCTTAGCTTTATTGACATATGCGGTATACAAAAACATGCTAACAAACCTAAGCGGTGTACAAAAACATGCCAGCAAACCTAAGCGCGAATCGCGTTTGAGCACTCCGTTGCGAAGAGGGGAATCTTAGCAACAACTTATGCCCTTCAGGTGCCCGAAAAGTTTAATGCCCGCGGAGAAATGGTTGTCCGAAAAAGATGTCTAATTTTTTCTTTAAGTACAATTTTAGGTTCCTCATTTCGTGTAAAATCAAACGGGGAATTCCGAAAGCGTTTTTCGATTTATCAAATCCGTCTCGAAACGCACTCAAATTTGGTTCTAAGAAAGGTACCTACAGACACCCGATTCTTTTTTGACGTAAAAAATACACCAGACTCATTTTGAACAGAAGTATTACTGCTAACATTTTAGACCACAGCTTGATTCTAGGTTTCCTTGCTTGTCTGAATACGAGCTCTTTCTTGTCTTTGGCGGATATGGACTGGAGATCTGCCGGCGCTGCATATAACTCGTCATCTCGGAACTCCTCTGGCACGAATGGGCGAAAGTTCTCGGAAATTTCCTTGACCTTTTCTGGGTTAACTTGCGAATCAGTCGAATGCTTCATATCATCCAGAAGCTGCACATCTCGTTCGGCATCAGCAATAATTCCGTCGAAGATCGAGTATCTGTGGTACCGAGTCAGGGTCTGCTTGGCATTTCACGGTTCCCGGACGATCGTGGCGCATTCGAAAGAGTTGAAAGCTTTGTAGCCCCTTGGCATTTTGGTACAACTCAGTGACAATTGACTTGTAGTCAGAGAATGGCTCTGCTTCGTCTTCCAGACTGACAACGTCGGAGCTCACTGACGATTCTGGTACCAATTGCATTAGCCGTTCCAGTACCCAACAGTCCGACCTCACATACTTCTTTTTCACAGTTTCAAATCCGCCGTCGCACGCGTTCTATATGTAGCATTTCACTAAAACTTTGTACTCGATCTCCAAAAAATGCTAACATGCGCAATCAGGACGAAGAACTTGACAACGCAGTTGTTTTTGTTTTGTTCGCCGCAGTTATCTGCGTAGACAACCAGCCATTTGCTGGAGACGCCTTCAACTTTGTCCTCGATGCACCGATGCAGCATGGAGATAACCTCGTTAAAGCCTTTTCCGCCCTTGCGCTCCGAGTACAGGAAGTTAAATTGCTTCTGTGTGCTTGCACAGTGGAGACCAAATATTTTCACGGAGACCAGCGAGAAAAAATACCACTGAGACAGATAGTCAGCCGGATTCAGAAGCGCTAGGCTTTGAGCATAGTCAATGGCGATGAACAGGTTATTGTCGTCGGCGTTCCTCATGTCGAACCGATACTATTCCCTATACAAAAAATGTTCACAGTAATTAACTTAATTCTAATCAACACGGTCTATCACAGTGATACTTATGTACATACATCATTTTCCTGGCAATTTCGACGTGCAGGCTGAAGAGTTCGGTCTTGTCGGAGGTTGGATCCGATCGAAAAGCGTTGTTGTAAGTCATACAAGCGTCACACACGTTGTGCCGAGGGCTTCTAATCCTAATGCCGCATCACTGGTTGGTCAATATCTTCCAGAATGTAGACTCGGCTGGCTCGAACGCCGCAAGATACCTCGTTCCACACTCAGTTTATCTGCTCATTCAGTCATGACCGCATAGTCTACGCTGGTAGCATCGTGTTCATCTGCGTAGATTTGTAGCGAACGACGCGGCCATCTTTCATCTCCTATTGCTTTCGCTCACGAATGGACAGCTTATCGCCAATCTGTTTGGAAAAGCCTCTAAACAAGCTGACCAACTACTTGACATCCACTGCTTGGCGGTTTGAATTGAGCACATTCCCTTGCTCTGTCAGGCTGAAAGAGCCTTCTTCAATGCGCCGGCGATACTGAGCAATTGTAGCCGGAGAAACATGGTAGCAATTGCAGTGGGCCGTGCGACCGACTTCACCAACCAGCGGCGGTAAGTAGTAAGCAAACTTGATTGGGGCTCCTGTACCGCGACGGTGCGCAGCCGTTTCCACTTGCATGAACATGGCCAACGAGGTCATAATACTAGTCTTCAATTCGTTGCGCATCGTCAGCTCGGTGCTATACAAGAAGGACTGCAGCTCCTTGGCTATACCCAGTAAACAATTCCTTTCTCATGCGTCGTCACGGATGAGCTTCTTGACCTCGCTACACAGCGCCTCTTTTCCTTGATCGCATGCGACCTCGTCCTCCCCATCGCTTGGGTCAGACACGTCTTCATCATCGCGTGTGTCTCATCGGCAGCAGAACTTTTTTTCTCCTCGCAAAGAAGCCACTCGTCTTTCTGTCTTCCCATTCGACGTCACTCTCGTGGTCCCTGAATTTTTGACAACCTTCAAATGCGTAATTCTCGGTACTTTGGTTTGGTATACAATCAATCGATCGTCTTTCAAGCCGTTTATCTCGACATTTACAAATGGTGCTTTAGACGTTTTCTGAGCGCCGCAGACTCATACGTAATGCTGCGAGCAACTATATACATCCGGAAAAAGATACGTGAATGGAAAGAGGAGATTTACTGTAGACTTAGGTCAGCGAACTACAGCTTAAAATTGATAGTAAAAAATGAAAAAAAACATTTTTGAGTGCATCACACAATGACAATTTGTCGTGTGGTTGGACAGAGAAGTGGTCTGGTAGTGCTTAGCGCCGCAAGAGCCAGCGATACTTACGTTGATCTACTTCTGGCTAATAGCGAGTACCAACTACTTGGGGATGGTGATCTCCAGGCTGGACGTTTCGAAGGCCGCCGTGCTCCAAGCCATCCAACTTACGCCGTACGCGCACCGCTCAGATATTCGCACTTTAGCGATTAATATCGGTATTCCGAAGCCAACTTTGCTAGAGTATTTCAAGACTGGGCTATTTCGCCGTCATTCTGCATCATTGAAGCCGACTCTCAAAAAGGACAACGTGAATCACGTCTTCAATTTGCTCTCAGCTTTTCACGACGTTGAAGGACGATTCATCTTAGATCCTATGCTGGACTACGTCCATATGGACGAGATGACGAGTGTGAGCGTCGATCGTGACGTCTATCGCTACATGCTGCTCAACAATGTTCTCCCCGCCATCAAGTCTTCCTGGTCAGCACAGCGGTACGGGACAGAAGTTGTTGTGCAACAGAACAACGCTAAGCCACACGTGTTAATTGACGATTCAGCTCTTTGGGTGGCCGGTAGCGAGGATAGGTGGAAAATTGAGCTGCGCTCGCAGCCGACCAGCTATCCAGATCTAAGCGTGCTAGGTCTTGGCTTCTTTCCGTCTTCACAGTCTCTACGAATCAAAACAAATGACCGCACCGCGACTGAGTTGGTAGCAAATATCGAGCAGGCTTTTTTGAAGGTGTGTCCCACCAAAATCGACAAAGTATTTGTTACATTACAAAAATTTGTAGAACAAGCACCACATCCCACCTTAACAAGATCACTGTTAAAAGACAGTGATTTGTTACCACTGTCGCTAGAGTGTAGTCGCGACATTGTGAATCGCGCGCACATCGCTCCAAGCTAGAGCACTTTTCGTTTCTGCTACGGAAGCTATTTTGTAGCAACTTCACTGAAATTGCATGGCTTGTTGGGCCGAACCTAATAAAAGAAATTGCTTTTTTCGGACACGTTTTGAAGAGGAAATGTACTATATGTCTGGACGGAGGTGGTAAACTTATGCATATTATATATGCTATGTCATTAACTTATTCAAGACACTGTCAGCAATGACACTGCTGATGAATGAAGACTCATGCTTGTTCCAATAGCAATCGTCACTTGCAAAGACTATATCAGTGTGACTAAAACAAGCGTATAGTATCCTTGCGTAGTTCTTGCCATGCTCCCACACTCCAGTGCATAGCCTGCAGCTGGCCAATTACGTAGCAGTCGACACGAACGCTTTTGTGGCGTTTCAGCTTTTAGAAGACACAGCGAATGCGCTTCCTCTCTAAGTGCTGCTTAAAAATGCTACAACACCGGCGCCTATGGGCTATTGAAAGGCAGTACATTTTGCCGAAAGAGGCTGTAGTTTCACTTTGGATAATACAATGTTGTCCTTCTTATGAGTCGAAGCGTTATCGACCAAAAGGAGGATGTGGCAACCTTCTCTGCGCATTTGACGATCGGGTTTGTGCAGTTATTCCTGAAATACCTTGCCCGTCATCTAGACCTTCTTGTTCGACCTATACAGGAAGCCAAGTTCAGAGTCCGTCTTCTTCTTGAAGCAGCGGGGTTTGTAGACGTGCCCCAGAATGGTAGGAGCCGTCAGCGATGGTGGTAAGCGCCTCTGTAATCCGCGTAATCTTCTTCTTCAGGCCAGTCTGTCTGTTGGTACGGATGGAGCGGGGCCGGCGCAATGGCATATTACAAGGTGTCTTCGTTTATGTTGTAGATATTGCGCAGCTGGTAATGGTAAGTGACGTCCAGCACGTCTAGACGGCGTTCTGCAGATCCCTTCTCCAGCCGGACGGATGTCACGCGGAGAGGTTTACGGCGCTTTACTCAAGGTCTATGATTCTCTTTCGTTTTCTCGATTAATAAAGAGTCTACTTGCTTGGTCTCCAATCTACCCACAGCTATTGGCCGCTGGATGACGATTGGCCAAAGGCGTGTCGTGATAGAGCAGAGCAAGAAGAATCATAATGCAGTTGCATATGCCCAGTGGGCTTAGCGTACATTTAAGCTGACATGGACGCCAGCAAGCAACACAACCAGCTATATTCTACGAAAGGCAGCTACTCTCGCTGATCATTGAATTCTCGCGAAATTGGGTATTTATTATGCTTAGCTTTGCTACAAACACTCGATAATAATTTGACTTGTAATCGATGAAATTTACCATGTATCTGTTTCCAAGTTGATCTTTAGTAGTCATCGGCCCTTTGAGGTTACGTCCTTTGCGGTCACCGCCTATGACACCACCAACTCGGTCAATGGGTGTGTTCTTGCCCGTGCATTTCTTTAATTGCGTGTTCTTCGTTTGTTTACCTTGAGCGCATGTGAGACAGTTTGCACGTCGATTGTGAGTCAGCTCGATGCCAGAGGCTGGGTCTCTTGCCATTCGCTCACTAGTATTGAACGACATGTGCCCTGAGACTAGCGTGAAGATCCATCAGCGTGCCGTTGTTCACGTCTGCATCTTTGTCTATAACTTCAGTCAGAATAACCCATCAAAAAAAAAAAGCTCTTATGGTCTACCTGTCGCAACCTCTCGGTTCATATGTACCATCGGGACATTGTTCCTAACCAGAACGTCGACAGCAAGGCTGCCGCTGCTCCTTTTGAGTAATACGCGTCTGTCGTCTTTATAGCCGCGCGCATCCTTTAGTTTCTAATCGCCCATACGAAGTGATATTTTTGGGTAGACTTGGTGCGTATTAGATGTCCGAGAGTTTGGCCGTCTATAGCTGGTTGTTTGTGATCACGCGCATCAGCACTGAGCGTTTCTTTGTGATCTTGAGCACATCTCCATCAGGCAGAAGGCACTCTTCTCCGCAGTCCTGGGCATTCTCCAGAATGTTCAGGTCATTCACTAGATGCCTGGATAATCTACGTCGAGTATCCAGAGATCTTCTTCGTCATCATCTTCATTGACATGCATAGAGAACCTTGTGTCACGACTGTCAGGCTTCTTATTTTCTCTGAGATCCTTTTGATTGCAGTCGTTGCCGGTGTGATCGATCTTGTTACAATGTAACACTTGCTCCTCTCCTTGCGACCATTTCCGTCACTAACGTGGTTCACAACATCTGTTTCGAGAGTACGCTGGCCTGTAACGTCCATCTTGATTGACTGAGAACATGCGCAAGCTTTTTGGCTTGGCGTAAATGAACGGTCCTTGTGATGTTGTGCTTTGTTAAGAGGATCATTTTGTGTTCACTTGATGCACACTGTAAAATTTTGTCCAGCACCATCGACTCCGTGCCATGTTCACCAGCCGCTTCGTTCACATCTAATAAGTACAGGAAGTGCTCCTGCGAGCTGCGCTTTGGGTATTTCTTGGCTGTGAATATCTTAACGGCTTGAGCAGCGGTGATATTGTACGTGTAGACCTGCAGCATGCGCGGCATCACGTGGTCGAGCGTATTCAACCAAACTTCCAGCTGCTTGTGGAAATATCTGTGCCTAAGCATTTGCCAATGGGATCGACTTCGACCTCCTCAGATCACTGGAATCCGTACGCTGCTTTCGCGTAGCTTACATCATGCACACGACATCGTCCCCAATCGTTGAATTCGGCTCCGAGTCTCTTGTAGACCTCGGAGCCGTCGTACGGCTTGAGCTCTAACTTTCTTCCTCTTGTGTCGGGCATGCCTTATCGAACGTATCTTTGCCCTGCCGCTTGAGCTCGTCGAACTAAAACACTTGATCTTGCGCCGGCTGTTGCAGCTAAACCAGCTGTTGCCTGAGCCGCTCTGATTGCCGCTTGGCTTCTTCTGCTTGATGCTGCGCTTGTTTTAGCTCGGTCTGAGCTTGGAGAAAGCGTCGTTGCCGTTTTTGGCTTGGCTGGTGCCTGGTGTTCACGCGCGGCACCGAAATGGTGCGCGCCGTATTGCTGTTGGAGCCTTTGTGCTTGCCCGAGCTTTGTCGGCGCTCCAAAGCTTGGGCTGAGAGCCGACGAGAACAAACAAGATTCCATGGCTCCAGCGAGCCGCTCATCTTCATCCCGGCGAGCTTGAGCGCTCTCAATCCTGTCGAGATGCTCACCGACGACGCTCACCGATGACTCGGAGAAAGATAAACCAACAATTGTTGTTTCTTCTTGCGCGTCTAGAATCCTCTTTTTTGATCGAAGACTCGTTGCCTAAATCGTCGTCAAGCCTGAGCTCTATTCTTGACTCGTTGCGTTCTCGCAGCCTCCTCTTCTACGGAATCTTTATGTGGGATAGCGTACCGAAGTTTCAGTTCTTCAGTGGTAGCAAGGGCTCGTGACCTTAACATTACATATGGAGTAACAGTAGTTAGTTGCTTGCTACAGTATTGACCAATTTAACTCGTTAACAGTTACAGTGCCTTAAGACTTATCGTTTTGATCCTACTTGGGCCATCTGAGTCTGAGTTTGGCTGATTCAAGTAGGATATTGAATAGCAGTTCAATTAGAGATAATGCACTTAGAGCATCTCCACCCGAAACGGTAAAACTTGGACCTGTAAAAGCCGGTTTACCGGGAAAGATATCGGACGGAGGGGTAAAAACTACCGGGAAACTTTGAATCCCCCACCGGGCACTGCAATCTCTCCACGGAAATCACACAGCGAATAGAAAGTACCAACACGCGACGGCAAGAACACCATGCGATGAACGCGGCTATGAAGGAGCTGCTCAAGCTCCATGAAGAGTGCGACGGCGATGACACGGCCGACGTTCTCATGATGCGCACCGTCAACGTCGTCATTGATTGGTGCTCGTGGCAGCGTCCTTGCCGATCAAAGAAAATACGAGAGACAAAGTTGCTGCTCTTCAGCGACTGAGAAGTTCGACTCTCTGATGCGCGTTGTCAACGTGCACGCACATGTTAGAGTTGTTCTGGCGCGTGGCTTTCTGCTGATGGAATCGTGTATCCGTTCCTCGTCGAATCTCCACAACGAGCTCTTCCGTCGCGTGCTCAATGCGCCTGTGAACCGCTACTTCGACGTCACTCCTGTGGGTCAGATTCTCAACCGATTCTCC
>JAADVW010000867.1:0-13878 GCA_023335875.1 Elongisporangium prolatum
CCACAGCAGCACGACTGTCGATGCATCCACAGGCGAAGTGGAGATGAGTGGATCCATCGACATTGAGTGGGGAAGCCTGATCAACACGCTGTTCTGGAACTACGACGGTATCAACATCGCCTCGGTCTTTGGTGGCGAAGTGCAGAACCCGGCTCATGTCTACTCCAAGGCCATCTTCATCACGGTCATTCTCTCAGTGCTCACTGTTGTGTTGCCGATCCCAGCGGCCATTGTGGGCAGCCGAACAGCGTGGCCAAAATTCGACCAGGGAACGTACATAATTATCGCTCAACAGATCGGCGGCTCCGGTCTCGAACTATTGGTCATAATCTCAGCCGCGTGTGCGACGCTGGGGCTCTATGTCTCCAGCATCTACTGCAAGGCCTTCGAGCTCTCAGGCATGGCTGAGAGCGATCTCGTGCCGCGTGCCTTCGCGAGACGCAACCAGCGATTCGACAGTCCCCATATCTCAATCCTGACGTCCGTCATCTGCGTCATCTTCCTCTCGGCGTTTAATTTCGGGCGCTTGCTGCCCATGAGCAACGTGTTTGCTTGCGCTGTGGAGCTCCTGATTCTGATGTCAGCCATTCGCCTGCGGATCACGCTGCCGTATGTTCCTCGACCGACCAGAGTGCGAGGAGGCATCCCAGTTCTCGTGGGCGTCACAGTGGTGGTGTCGCTTGTGCTGCTGTTCATCACGTACTCGGCCTTCCGCAGCGTGTACCAGGCGCTCATGATCATCGTGTGCCTGCTTCCAGGTCTCCTTTACGGTGGCTACGAGTCGTATCTGCGGCACCAGTCATCACTACTGACCTAGAGACTCAGCGTAAGTGAGGAGTATTTAAAGCGAAACAGTATGAATAATACGAGCACTATGCACCCAAACTATCAGTACTGAAGGAGCGGATGCACAGGCCAGACGCGCTCCGACTCGAGCTCGATGAAGATCGGGTCGTCAAAGGTCGAGAGGAACTCCTCCAGCGTCATGAGCTCTTCCTGCGCCAACAGCCAGAGCACGAGCTCGTTTGACGGCAGGAACGTCTGGTCCGTATTGGACAGGTTCGTGAGGCACTTGCGCAGCTCCGTAGGCTGCATTGGGCCAATGCGCTTCATGAACTTGACTAGGTTCAAGAATGTGTTCACTGCGTTCTGCCGCACCGTCTCGGGGCTCCAGTCCTCACTGGAGAAGCGCGCTGTGAGAGCGATCTTCTTGACGTAGAGCCCTTGCAGCAATCGCATGGCGTGGGCGTCGCAAGAGGCCAGGACCTTAAGGGAACTGGCTTCGAGCACGTGCTGCGTGAGCAGCTGCCGGCAGATCTCCAGGAAGTGGTCGGCTGAAGTCTCGAGAAAGATGACGATGGTCGTGTCCTGCAGCAGCAGCATTCCCGTGGCCTCGCATTGCAGGCGGTCAAGCATCTTGGCGAAGTAGTCCTGCGTTTTGCGTGCGTTGTCGCCGGACGGATCAACCACTTTGCCTAAGATCACTGACCGCGAGAGACTCAGCGACAGCTTGATGTTATTGTCTTGGGTCTCAGATGGAGAGCCATCGCTGTCGTTGTGGGTATCTTCTCCTGTCTGCTCTCGCTGAGCACGAGGCTGCGGGGGACTGACAAGTGTGAGTACCTCCAGCAGCGACGGGCCTAAGAGCTCCAGTGGGTCAAACGTGGATTGGAATGCACCGGAAGCAGTGACTGGAACCATAGTGGCAGCTTCCTCGGTAAGGGATACGGCCGAGCTCTTGGCCACCAGTCGACGCTTGGAGTTGTCATGCGACAGATGCATGGACGACTCGCCTCGCGCTGGAGCGCCACGAAAGGAGGCGTTCATCTGCCACTGGGAAGCCTGGCGAAGGCCTGTCTTCTGTTTCTCCATGGTTTGTTGATCTAGATGGCGAGTTAGACGTTGCAGAAGTGGTGAAGAGTCGCCGTTGCGCCATATCTGGTGACTGGATCATTAACTGGGAGACCAACGCAACGCGCCGGAGTGACCACAAAGAGCATTCATTCATTACTTTGCTAGGTTAGTTACTGACTCAACTCCGCCTCAAAGTTCGTCGGATGCACTTCACCCTCGAGTTTGCAAGCTCCGCCGTTGCAATAGCCTTCGGTCAGCGTCCTCTTCATGTTGGAGAACTTGCATGCGCCTCCAGGGCAACTGGCGTCCGTCACCTGGTCGAACATGCAGGCACCGCCTTCGCACACCGCACTGACGCAATTGCTAAACGAGTACAGAGTCATTATCATCAGAGAAACGGTCATGGCAACCTCAAGAGCTCGTACCGGAAGAAGCACATGCCACCAGTACACGTGACCTTCTCTGTGCAGTCCGTGAAGAGGCAGCCGCCAGTGATGCAATTGCCCACGTCACAGGCCGTCTCAATGTGGTTGTAGTCCTTCCAGATCTCCTCGTAGTCGATCGCGGCCTGCGTGGCGAGTGCCTGCAGAGCCACGCAGAGTCCCAGCAGAAGCAGACCAGAGCGCATCGTGGCCAAAGATCCGATTGTGACCTTTCAAGCCATGACTCGGTAAAATACAGTATCACTGTAGTATAGCAACTCACGGTAAATGTTACACTGGAAAGTGCTCTTTTTCAACTCTTGTTACGATCTGAAATCAGAACACCACGCAAGAGATCCTGGCTCAGCTGAGATGTGTTTGCTCTGATCCGAGGCTTCTCTTCAGTAATAAGAGGCTCGTACGTACTTTACACTGCCTGTCTGTCCGTTATGCCAGTCTCTTTGGCCATCCAGGCTGTACGGCAGTCAAGCTCTCCAAACACCAAGCAGCGCCGATTGAATGCGATGTCCGCTCTCAACTTGCGTCTACGAATGCAAGTCAGACTCCGACCAGAGTCAGAGGTATCAACGTGGCCAGCAACTCCATTCCAAAGCACTGCGTTCACGAGCGGCACGCATTTAGTTCTTAAGAATTTTGAATTCATCAAACACGCGGGAAAGCGTAATCAGATATAGCGGCCTGTCCCGCTTCAGCCCACCATTGGAAGGGGCACATCTGTATCCCAGCCGATCCATATCTGAGCTCGTGTTTGTGGTCCTCCGCGTGCTCGTAGGACTAATTGGCTCAAGACTTGACCGTCAACGTGACCGCTAGATTCTCATTCTCCTTTTCTCCAGCCCCAGCTTAAGAGCGCCATGGTGGAGTCACCGGTCGCCGCGTCGCCCAAGACGGACGAAAAGTACACCGACCTCAAGACCCCACGTCTTGGAGCCGCCTATCCGCAGCTGCAAACATCCGTAGACAGCTCCAGTGATGCTCGCCATCAGGCTGCGTCGATCCGCAGCGGGAGGTTGCGAGGGCTGGTCCACATGGCTCAGGCTGTCGTCTATGCAGCCATCTTGCTTTACGTCCTCACCCAGTTCGTGGTCTTCACTCCGTGGTACAATCAACATCTCAAACTCACGCTCAGTGCCTGGTGGGGCGTGCCTGCGTCCCAGGCTAACATGCACGGTGGTGGAGGCGGTGGCATGAAGATGATCGGCCACTCGGAGATGGTGCGCCCGACCTACGTCTTCCTCTTCGCTGTCGTGCCCGTGGTTCTGAGCCTATTTGCCGTCGAGTGGCTGCGTCAGTTCAACATCCATCGCGTCACGGCCCGGTGGGTGTTGCAAGTGGCCTTGCTGCTGCGTCGCAAGCCGCGCTTCTTTGGTCGCTGTGTGTCGTACTTCAGCCACGGAGAGCTGCTGTTCCTCCTCATCACGCTGGGCGGCAATGTCTTTGTGTTTTACTACTATTACACCCAGCGCGTGACGTCTGCCAAGCAGCGAGCAGCTCAGGGCGGTGGCCACGGAACTACCGGAGGAGCCTCCAAGGGACTGGAGTTCAACGACTACCTAGAGATAGTGGCCGTGACGCTGGGCTTCAACTGTATCTTCAACCTGGCCTTCCTCTTCCTGCCAGCCACGCGCAACTCGCCCTGGATGGAGTTCTTCAACATCTCGTACGCCAATGCCGTCAAGTATCACCGCTGGCTGGGCGTGGTGACCGTGCTCACGGCCTTCTGTCATTGCACGAGCTTCTACATCAAGTGGGTGCGCGAAGGAACATGGCAGCAGCAGGCACTGCCCTGCTTCGACTGTCCGCTGGACTCACATGAAGGCAACGAGGTCTGGTTCAACGTCTTCGGCGAGCTGGCACTGCTCACATTCCTGGCCATCGGACTCACGTCCATGCCGTTCATCCGCCGCCGCTGGTATGAGCTGTTCTACTACACGCACCAGCTTTTCATGGTGGCCGTGATCTTCGCCATCATGCACTGGGCGCCCATCATCTGGTGGATCCTGCCCACCTTCGCCGTGTACCTCGTGAACCGCCTACTGTCCAGCACCAGCGCTTTCGCGCCCGTGGACATCAAGGAATGCACGCCTATCGCCAATGACCTGGTCAAGATCGTCATCGCACGGTCGACGCATCAGGAAGGAGACTACAAGGTTGGCCAGTTTGTGTATATGAACGTGCCGTCTATCTCCAAGCTCCAGTGGCACGCCTTCACGATCGCCTCGTCGCCTCAGACAAGCGCTTCGACACTGACGATCCTCATCAAGTCACTCGGCGGCTGGACCAACGATCTCGTGCACTACGCGGAAGACTGCAAGCGCCACAACCTACTGCCTACGATCTACATGGACGGCTTCTACGGCTCGTCGCTTTCGGCCTACGAGGAGTACTCGACTGTGTGTCTCCTGGGCGGCGGCATCGGCGTGACGCCACTGCTGGCTATCCTGGAGGACATGGCAGCCAAGCTCTCGTTGTCGCAGCCTTTGCGCCAGAAAGTCGTGTTCGTGTTTACATTCCGTGAGCTGACTCTGTTGGAGGAAGTGCATCCGTTGCTGCTCAAGATCCGAGAGTTCGACCCGCAGGAAGAGTTCTTCACGTTCCACTTTACGCTCACGCGCACGCCGGAGGACGAGCTCTTGGACAAACCGCTGGAAGCGCGAACCAAGATCAACGTCGTAGCTACTCAGTACGCCTTCGAGACGCTTCGCACGCGCCGTCGCCCCGTGGTCTTCTCCGAGCCGCTGCGCTCGCGAGCTGCCTACCGGTCGCTGGCCTACCTGACCATGTTCTTCTTCAGCCTATTCCTGGTGGTGCTACTGGAGTACGGCAACGGTAAGATCAAGCGAGGCGGTCGCGACCAGCTTTGGCCGCTGCAGCAGTGCGTCGAGGCGCTCATGATCTACGGCGCCGCCGTTGTGGTCGTCTACCTGTTTTTCGTGCTCGAGGTCGCTTGTCGCAAGCCGCAGCCGTCTTCCAGCGGCATGACGAGCAAAATCGAGAAGGAGCAGCTCGTGGACCGTGCCGATGGGCCTAGCGTCTTCTCTTCCGTGCGCTCAGCACAGTACGCCAGCGCTGTGGCGCCGCATGTGCAAACGTACCGCGACCTGTTAGATCTGTACAAGGTGCACGTAGGCCAGCGTGTGGACGTGAAGGGCGTGATGCAGATGGTGCTGGAATGTCACAACACCACTGTGCACACGCAGAAGGCCGTGGGTGTCTTCGCCTCGGGCCCCGATGCGCTGCTGTCGGCGCTGGACCAAGCCGTCGACTCCGCCTTCTTCGACATCCACGAGGAAGAGTTCGAACTCTGATGAGTGTAAATGGGTTCACCTACTCGCTGGTATCCGAAAGTGAATGCATAAGTCATAAGTTTAAGTTGCTGTTTTAAACGTTTTACCTTGGTTTTTGTATCATATAGTCCTTTGTGATGTGTATTAAACGACGCTTGCGTCATCTGCATGTGGTTACACTCTGCAGATGAACAGGGTTACGCGCACCATTCGCGAATCTTCCCTCTTTCTGTCATGAGCTCTCCACCGCAGAACAACATGAAGTACCGCTACATGGGCAACACGGGCCTGCTGGTGTCCACGTTGTCGCTGGGCAGCTGGGTCAACTTCAACGATGGCTTTGGCGTCGACAAGGCCTACGACATCATGACGCTGGCCTACCAGCACGGCGTCAACTTCTTTGACAACGCCGAGGCGTACGCCAACGGCCAGTCCGAGACGCTCATGGGCGAGGTCGTGCAGCGTGGCGTCAAGAACGGTGTTTGGGAGCGTGAGGATCTGGTGCTCACGACCAAGATTTTCGGCGGCGTCAAGGACGGCCCGAACGCCAAGGCGCTGAGCCGCAAGCACATCATCGAAGGCACCAAGGCCTCGCTTAAGCGCATGCAACTGGACTACGTGGACGTGATCTTCTGCCACCGCCCGGACCCGCGCACACCCATCGAGGAGACCGTGCGAGCCATGAACTTCGTGATCCAGCAGGGCTGGGCCTTCTACTGGGGCACGAGCGAGTGGCACTCTCACGACATTATCGCGGCCTGCGAGATTGCTGACCGTCTGAACCTGATCCGTCCCGTGGTCGAGCAGCCCGAGTACAACATTTTGGAGCGCTCCAAGGTCGAGTTTGATTACAACAACCTTTACAAGAAGTACAAGCTTGGCCTCACGACCTGGTCCCCACTGGCGTTCGGCGTGCTCACGGGCAAGTACAGCAAGGGCGCACCCGAAGGCTCGCGTCTGGCCCAGGCCGACTACAGCTTCCTGGCCAACGGACTTGCCGAGAAGGCCGCCAAAACGGACCAGCTCAAGCCCATTGCTGAAGCTTTGGGCGCCACGCTGGCTCAGCTGTCCATCGCCTGGTGCGCTGCCAACGCGGACGTGTCGACCGTGATCCTGGGCGCCACGAGCACGGCCCAATTGGAGGAGAACCTTAAGGCGCTGGAGTTCGTACCCAAGATCACGCCCGAGGTCAAGGCCCAGATCGACGCCATCGTGCAGTTCGTGCCCAAGCTGCCGGTCACAGAAGCCCGCCTCATTGCGCTGCGCGAGAAGTACTTGTGAGGGGGTACTGTTGCAGTTGGCCTAGCGTAACCTCTAGCGTAACCTTGTCAATGAATTGTGGTGCATCAGCCTGCTGTAAGTAATTTACGGTATCTTTCGTTGCGTCGTCCATCCGCCTTTTGTGACAGAGGCGTGTCCTGGACGACATGAAGACTAAGGAGCCGAGACGCCGCGCGGCCGTGCGCTCGCTGCTCACACTGCGGCCGCTGCTGTTCCTGGTCGTGTTCTTCTTCGTACTGCTCCCGCTCGTCGTGTACAACACCTTCACGCTCGACTACGCGCAGTCGTTGCCCCACGTGCTGCGCGATCCGTTGCGTCTGAACGGTGACACTGACGGTGCAAGCGGCCAGCAGCTACAAACGCCTCAGCGCCTGCGCTCTGAGGCCATTCAGTGTCTTCGCGTGTCCAGCGAGAGCCTCTTGAAGTCTGAAGCCGTACAGCGGATCGCTGCGGCCTGCGCGGTGCCATCTGCAGAAGAAACGCCAGAACCCAGCGAGCGGCTCGTGCACTTCGCCCACGTGCCATTGCAAGCTGTGCCATTGCTGCCAGGAGAAAGACCACCCGCCAAAGAGGAATTCTCGTATCTGGAGTTCGCGGCCGTGCAATCGATCCGCAAAGCTGCGCAGCCCACGCGCATGGTGCTGCATTATCCAGCGACCGAGCCTCGCGGTGTCTGGTACACGCAATGCCAACGTCATCTGTCGCTGCATCGGGTGCAGCTGCCTGAACTACATGAGTCGCTTGATATCGATATCTACCAGCGACGGCAGTTGCTGGAGTTCCTGTTGGTGCTGCGCGCGCTTCGCAAGCAGGGCGGGGTGGCGTTCTCCGACTTCCACACGCTCCTGCTTCGTCCCATCAGTCGATTGTGGGACCAGTTTGGTGTTGTGGCCAGCCTCTCGCCTGTACATGACGACTCGCTATTCGCTGTGGGTGTCCACGCCATGCAGGCTCAAGCGGGCAATGCATTCGTGACGTACTTGGAGGAGCAGCTGCTGGATATGGCCAAGCGAGGCGATTATCGGCTGATGGATTTGCCCCTGGAGCAGGTCGTGGGCCAACTGACCATCCAGCAGTACCAGCAGGACTCTTCTAAGACGCAAAATGCTGTCATGGCTGGCGTTGCCATGGGGACGTCCGATCTCTTCGAACACGTGGGCGTGCACAACTTAAAGACGCTGCTCACGGCTTCAGTCACAGACCAGAGCATCAAGCTGCGGCGCATGGCGGGTTTCCACTTAGAAGTCTACGATTTCCACGCCAAGAATGCAAACGACAAGGCGCAGCTGCTGCTGACAGATCTGAGGCAGAGCAACATCAAGTCCGACACGCTCTTCGGTGCAATCCTGCGCTTCTCAGTCTCGGCCAACACGACAGCAGAGCTGGACCTTCATTTGAACGCCTAGTCGTTGGTCGCCCTCTTGGCGTAGATATAAGTTTGAAAGGTATTTTGATCATCAGGTTGCCTTGCTTTCATGCGAACAGACCAACGCAAAGCCATCGAACAAGTGGATTTGATGGACGAAAACGGGTTTTGCGTGCTGCTAGCTCCATCCAAGTTAGAAGCTGAAGGACGTTACAGATGGAGCGCTTTTGTTACTCGGGTAAACGTGTTGGAGAATCTGCTCGACTCCTGTTTCGCTATCGTATAATCTGGTACATCGGGGGCTCTCTTTTATCGGCAAATCTGCTTTGGTTGGTTTCAGTGCGCTGGCAGTTTATTCGAGACCTTGATTTACAGCGTTGCCGCGAAATTGGGCTGATCTTCCAGTTCCCTTTTGGGCTACTACCTCAGTTGTAAAAGGATTGGAGTGATGTTTTCAGGCCGATAAACCATCCCAGCAAGTGTGCGTGTGCTATGATAATACGACGACATTTGGAGACGTGTTATACCTCGAGACAGTCGAAAAGTTGTTCATTCTTAATTCCAAGATAGCAAGACTGGACACACAGTGGCTTCGTTCCCAGGTTTCGTTTTGTTGTGGATCAGGATTTGCACGTTGGCGCGCCAAGTTTTATAATTAGCGTGATGGATCGTTAGTTTGAACGAAGTCATCGAGACCTTCTACGATTACAGTTGAAGGTCCATATAATAGTAAGAAGCCCAAGGCTGCATCAAGATCGCTGCGCATGTTGCTGCCGCACGTATCTGTCGTAACAGCCGAACAGCAGACCAGGCACAAGCCCACCCAGCAGCACAGCAACCATGATCGGATCGTCCATGATAAAGTACGCAAGGGAGACTAGCACCATGGACACGGAAATAGCTGCAACCACGAGCACTGGCACGCCACCGGGCATCTTGGTCGGTCTTGGGATCAAAGGCAATGTGTATCTCATGCGAATCGCCGCCAGTACGATCAGCAGCTCCACAGCACATGATATGACGTTGCTGATTGCCAGTAGTTGGTCGAATGGAAGTGTCGAGAGCAGCAGGATGCAGACCCAGGACACGAACAGGGCCACGTGCGGACTGTGGAATCTCGAGTTGCGGATCCCCAGCACCCGAGGGACAAGCTCACAGTCAGCCATGCCCGCGAGCTCATGAGCTTGGCAGAACGAGCCACTGACGTAGAGCCCTACCGCTGTGCCCGTGGCAGATACGAGCACAAACACTTTTAAGAGCTTGCCGCCGACCTGCTCAGCCACGAGGACTAACGAGCCCTTTCTGAAATTCCACCAGGGTAGATCCCCGCCCAAGACAGCCGCTAAAAGTGGCATCGCCACAGTCACGACTCCCATCGCGACGGAGATGAAGATGGCCTTGGAGTAGACGCGAGATGGGTTTTTCACTTCGCCCGCGAAGACCGACGCCATGTTGATGCCGCTGTAGCTCCAGAAGAGCGAGTTGAGCAGCGTGTTCCAGTCGATGAACACCGAGCCAGAGCCATCGTTCAAATGGCGGACTTGTAGCAGCACACTTGGGTCTTGGGACTCGGAGAATGCCCATATCGTGAAGACCAGATACGGCACGAGCGTCAGGACCAGTAGAGCGATGGAGATGCGACTGACCCATTTAGTGCCAAAGATCGATGGAATGGAGAACAGTGTGGCGAACACAACGCGTGCTAAATACCGGCCCCAGTATGACGTAATAGACACGTGCATGTACGGGCCGAATGAATCGACAAACAGCGTGGGCACTGTCGCGCCAAAGACCATGGCCGCGAGCCAAGTCCAGTAGCCAACCTGGCAGGCCCAGAACGGACCAAACGCATGGAGGATCCAGATTGTAAAGCCACCGTCTTCAGGAAAAGCCGAGCAAAGCTCAGCGACCACCCACGCGTAGGGCAGCGTCATGACCAGAGGGTACACGATAACGGCGATCATGGCGACCAGAGGACCTCCGGCGGATATCAGCGGCTCGGTGTCGATCGATCCGCCACAGCTGTAGAAGTAGACGATGGCCACGACGCTCAGCGTTCCAAGCGAGCGATGTTGGTTGATCCTGCGCTTCCGACCTCCTTTGGCTCGCTCGTAGCTGAGTGGCGAGAGCTCGATGATGATGACCGCGTCGTCGCTGCATTCATTCAGCACGTGAATCAGTTGCTATGCAGAAAAAGAGTCGACGTCAAGTTTTCGTACCTCAGTGCAAAGGGCCCCAGATCAGAGCTTCCCTGGTGCATGAGTCTTGGCTTGGAGCTCGCCATCGGTCGGACGAAAGAGGCTGTGAGTGCACTTGATCAAATGGTTTCGACGTGCGACAACATTTGATGTGATTACGGGCGCATTGTAACCTCAGGTCAGTGCCAGGCCGATGGGTCAAGATACGGACACAGAGTCATAGAAGCGGAGACTCTGTCACATCGCAATGGATTTGTAAGCGACATGGAAACCCACAGCAACCACACTCGGATTGCTCAGTGTGGCTTTTCTGATGCAGCTGTAATACTTGGACGCAGAACGAACCGGCGCGACTAATCATGGATTTGTATGACTCTGCTCCGTCATAAAACGATCTCTTCGTCTTGTTTCTTGTCCGAATGAGCTCAAGTTCAATCTGTTGCAATCGATCGATAGCGCAACCGAACACTTGTCACGCACACAACAGTTCTCCCCACGATCTTTGCATCCAAGTCACGCACATCTCCGGGTGTGTTAAACCAGAGCACCACGACTGCACGACAACAGACCTTCTGAACTGCTGTATGCCTTTCAATCTGCAAAAGCACATTCAGCACCAGGATTTTGTCATCACATCCACACATGTCTTCGGCTTGTTGGTGTGACACTCAACACTGCTATTGTACTCTGCTTTGGTGGCGACCTCCAATGCGATCTTTCAGTGCCGCAGATGAGACTGCATCGTCTCCAAATTGATCAGCAGGTCGGACGGACACATGTCCGACTTCCGACGCGCTAAAACCGGACATGATTGGTTCTTTGGTCACCATTTTGTCCAATCGATATCCTTTCTACAGTATTTAAAGTATTTAATATGTAGTAGATAATACTAGTAGGTCTCTCTATTTAAATATGATCAGAACACCCACCATACATCAAGCTCGCATGGCCTGCTCGAGACGCAGGTACGCGTCGTAGCAGCCGTAGAGCAGACCAGGCAGGAGTCCGACCAGCAGCACCGCCACCTTCACTGGGTCGTCCAATGCCGTGTACGCAAGCCCACTCAGCACGAGCGATGCACAGATGGCTACAGCCACCAGCACTGACACGCCGCCAGGCACTTTAGTCGGCCGAGGGATGCATGGCAGAGTGAACCGCAGACGAACAGCTGACAGCACGACGAGCACCTCGGCAGCACAGGCCAGGATGTTGCTCACAGCTAAGAGCTGCTCGAAGTCGAATGCGGACAGCAGAGCGACAGCGACCCAGGACGTGAGAATGGCAACATGAGGACTGCGGAAGCGTTTGTTGCGAGTGCCCAGCACCTGCGGCACGAGCTCATTGTCAGCCATGCCCGAGAGCTCGAAGGCCTGGCAGTAAGTGCCACTGACGTACAGCATCAGACTTGTACCGAATGCCGATATCAGCACGAGCACTTGCAGGACGAGACCGCCAACCTCTTTGGCGATTTGCACGTACGATCCCTTCTTGAACTGCCACCAGGGCAAGTCTCCCCCTGCAACTGCGGCTGGGATCGGGAGGATCACTGTAGCCATAGTCAATGCAACGGCGATGAAGATGGCCTTGGAGTAGACGTACGACGGGTTCTTGACTTCCCCAGCGAAGACGGACGCAATATTGATGCCGTTGTAGTTCCAGAAGAGCGTGTTGAGCAGCGTTTTCCACTCGATCGACCCGCTGGCTCCGTTCTCTTGGCTCAGAGAGGACTCAGCATGACGAATCGTCAGCAGGACACTCAAGTCGGTGCATTCGCTGTAGGCCCAGGCCGTGAAGATCAGATACAGCACGAGCGTGATGATCAGGAACGCGATGGCGAGACGACTGACGCATTTAGTGCCGAAGATTGACGGGATGGAGAGCAACGTGGCGAATGCAATACGCACCAGATACTGCTCCCAATCGGCCGTGATGGTCACGCCCATGTAAGGCCCCAAGACATCGATAAACAGTGTGGGAACCATCGCACTAAACACTGTCCCCGAAAGCCAAGCCCAATAGCCGACTTGGCAGGCCCAGAACGGCCCGAAGGCGTGCATGGTCCAGATCGTAAAGCCACTATCTTCAGGAAAGGCGGAGCATAGTTCTGCTACAATCCAGGCGTACGGCAGTGTCATGAAGAGCGGATAGACGACTGCTCCGATCAGGGCGACCAAAGGTCCCCCAGCCGCTACCAACGGCTCGGCGCCGACAGGACCGCCACAGCCGTAGAAGTAGACGATGGCCACAACGCCCAGCGTTCCAAGCGACCGATGCGAATTGATCTTGCGCTTCCTTCCTCCATTGGCCTGCTGATAGCTGAGAGGCGAGAATTCGATGATCATAGTCGACTCCGTGTAGCTTTAATTCAACAGAAGACAGTGAGTTGGCTGAAGACACGAGAGAATCGGCTGCCGAGCTTACTTGATTGCGAAAGGCCCGAGGTCTGGGCTCTCATGGTGCGTCAGGTTCGGCTGTGGGCTCGTCAGTGACATCATAGACGAACGGATTTTGAGTTGTGAATGATGACTTGCAGCCTGCTTAGGCTTGCGACAACAGTGAGGTAAAGGCCCAGTGGCAGTGATACAGTTCACAATCGCGAATGTTTACTGCAGAGCAACCAGACAGACACCCACAGCCATTGCTCGTGTCCACAGATGGGGCTAGGAGCACGTCATGGGATCCGGCAGCAAAAATGGAACCCACTCACAGAGAGACTCAGTGGCTGTCCTGCATCACGTCAGATTTGTAGCGACACCCATGGATGCAGGATTTGTACTGTAGGACAATGACATGGGCGACCCTGCTCTGTGCTGATGATGCCAAGCATGAACTGACGCTGTGCAGAACTCAACTGGACAATTCAGTATCCGTTGAGAGCGTCGAGACGAGAAGGGATGTCTCCAGCAACCACGGTGCCTCTTCATCGCTCAGCCGCTTGGCTTGCTTCTGCTGCTACGTGACCTCGACCTACTGGAAGAGCTCCCCATAGCGGTCTTTCATACACGTGAAAGTTCATAATGCTGGACTCGGCTTGAATACGCGTGAGCTTCCATGTAAATCCAGACCGCCATCAACTCAATGCTTCGTAACTGGACCTGTGGACAACTGCTCTACTGTACTTGTACAGTACTGTACGGATTAGGAAAGATACCATGACTTGACAAACAAAGCTTGACTGAAGATTGCAAGATCGGAATTAATATTTTGTCCAATTTAATAAATACACCAGTTGTGTTTCAATTCATCACCTTTCCCTATGGTTAATTAGTTAAAATACCTATCGACAAGCTTCACGAGCGTGATGCCTGCTGAAGACGCAGAAACTTGTCGTACCAGCCGTAGAGCAGACCAGGAATGAGGCCGCCCACCAGCATCGCGACCTCGACCAAATCATTCAGTGACGTGTACGCAAGACCACTCAGTACCATTGACGCACAAATCGCCACGAA
>JAADVW010000868.1:0-13835 GCA_023335875.1 Elongisporangium prolatum
GACAGCACTTGTGGTGCTGTTGTCGTCCAGGCGATAGATCTACTCAAGGACCACTACTCTTGCTAGAAACGCTATATTTTGCATTTTCGAAATTATCATTTATTAAATGAAATAGACGCCCAATTCTATCAAGCACGATGTTTTAGTCAGTATGATCAGTTGGGCACGCATTTCAGTCTCCAAGACCTCACTCAGTAAATGACGCTGAGTAGAGAAAATTATTGGCACAAGAGATACCATGAGTTGCCTGAAGCAATTCATAAGCCTACAACGTACACGAAGATTTCCTTCTTAGGCAGCTTAGAGCCGTTTGAAATATCTTTGAACGTTTCCTCGTGTGGTTTTCACTGAACGGCGTTTGATCTCAATTGCAGGCATTTCTGTGATATGCCTGCTGCAACAATGCATCTCATTAATGAACCCTCTGTTGTTTGTGTAGTCAAATGCTCCAACATTACTACTGTTTTCTACAGTATTTGGGGCCAATATCAACAACGTCGCCAAGGATTGGGGTTTCTAGGCGTTTACTGGTCATTGCATTGAAGTTGCTAGTATCGTTAAAAGCGGAAGCGGGATATTTTC
Organism: Elongisporangium prolatum; assembly: GCA_023335875.1. Lineage (NCBI taxonomy): Eukaryota > Oomycota > Peronosporomycetes > Pythiales > Pythiaceae > Elongisporangium > Elongisporangium prolatum. The sequence goes on from JAADVW010000868.1 coordinate 583, forward strand.
GGTACTTAGCTCTCCCCATCTGACCGACTTGAAAGCTTTGATGAAGACCCATTTGAAGCGTGGGCTATGATACTTTCAAATACGCCAAGCACTTTCTCCACCGACACTTGTCGCTCATGCAATCGATTATCCTCTTGTTGTAAGAAAGGAACAATGGTGATGTTAAATGGGCAATAGTGAGGGACACCGAAGCCATAGAAAAACTCAGCGACGCGGGCTTTCGCTCGATAGATATTCGTATTGGATGGCTTCCAATTAAACATTGGGTCGCCGTTCATGAATTGCGGGAACGCCTTCAGTGCGACTGGGTTGCCACCATCCGATTTCTTTCGGTCCGGATAAAACTGCAGGATTTCTCCACAGATCGTGAATTGAGGATTACCGGATTCTTCTTCGTGGAAGGTTTTAAGATCCCAACCAGCAACTCCGACGCCGAAATCCGAAAACGAATACATTGTCTCTGCTAATTCACACGCGATGAAGAAGTATTCCTTGTCACCATAAGATGGCGGTCGTTCTGTTTGATTGATCGATATCATAGACGCCAACACAGCTGTGGCTCTTGGTTACCGAGCTTTGTTCCATAGAACGACGGACGACTCCATTTCCATCCCAGTTCGCCGATTCCAACTGTGGCTATTCAATAAAAACTCACTTGGCTCGAAGGGTAACGTGACTGGTAGAATACTTGACTCAGTGGTTGCTTTTTCGCGTGGAATATTTCCAAGCGATCGAAATGGCGCCACTTTATAGTTTGCCATGAAATTCTGGAAATGCGTGACGTTTGGCTTGCCAGGCATGACTGAGCCTAAGTAGTCAGTTTCCCATGACACTCGATCGTGGAAGAACAGCGTGCCTGTAGATTTGTACTTGTCCGTCTCCCACAGACTCATAGGGCTTCGAAAATGAATCGTGTCAGCATCCAATAGCATGATCTCCTGGAACCGTGAGAACACGATTGAAAGCGGCTTGATATAGAACGACCGGAAGCGATGACAATGGTTCTTGTCTCTGCAGAACAGCTTGCCCAGGCTGCTCTCGGCTCTTTCTGCTAGTTCACAGACGTTGTAAATGCGCACGAGCGGATCATCTTGAGCCAAAAGCGTCTGATGAGTTTCAGGTAAATCGCCACAATACGGAATCTCAATAGGCAAATCCACACCAAGCAGACGCAGTTCCAGGATGAGTGTCTTGCCACGTATAGTGATGTCTTCGAAAAGAGGAATCACGAGGCCACGGATTGAGGCACTCACTCGAGAGATGGAGTATCTACAAAGCCGTCGAGGCACGTGGCTCTTGGGGCTCTTGTTGAGATACGAAACATAGATCTTGGGCGAATTGCGCTTCGCTGGGAGTCACAGAAGGCTCTAAACTTGGTGATGGAAGCACAGGCGAAAACTCTGGAGTTTGCGCTGGGATCGTAGGCATAGGCTCTGGGGAATGCGTAGTGGCCAGAGGCGGTGGCTCTGAAGTATGCGCTGAGGGCATAGACAACGAGTCCAAAGACGCCAACAGCGCCACATTTGAAGCTTCAAACGATGACTTCGTGTTAAGCTCCAGAGCAGAACCACTCTCTGCCGATGAGGGCGACCTCACAGGCGCTCGAGTGGGGCTCTCAGCCACAGGCGCAAGCACTAGAGCGGAGGATTGTTGTTCAAGTAGGTGGATCGAGTGTGCCGACCTGTCGCTTACCGCCGTTTGCTGCGGAATCTAGACCATATCGAGCGACAAAAGAGCCACGCCGACGAAGAAGACGATGAGGAAGCATCGAAACGCACGACCGGACAGAGTCGCAGCTCTGACTGGGCCATGACTCAGCAGCGCATTTGCCATCCCGTGGGCTTGTCTGCGTTCGGCTGGTAATGTCGATTGCTCATGGGCGGCTGCTTTCTGCAGTGCTGAAGGGGCCAGCATTGGTTTCTGGAACGGCCAGGGATCTCGTTGGGCGCTGGCCAGTCGCTCATCCACCAGCCAGAGCAGTCGCCCATTGCACCCTGTTCCGGCACTATCCATGGCTCTCATGGCGCCAAGTCAAGGTCCAAGGTGACTTATCCGGATATTCTATACGCAGACTTATAGTATCCGGATGCCATGTACCCACGATCCGATTAGTTTTCGCAAAAAGGGTCGTTTTCCTAAGATACCGGTACTACTGTAAAGTACTGTACTGTTGTAGTCACTGTACGACTCTCGTTACAGCGACTTAGGAGTCAAGATAATTGGGGAAATTTTGAGCGACGACTTTAAAGTTGTCGCGACTTCGAAGTGACTTTTGCGCGCCTTGGGCGACTTAGAAGCGACTTCGTAATATTACGAGTAGGTAGCTTCGCGTAATCTACGCTTATTTTTCACGAAAAGAATGTTAACAACAGAATATTTCGGTTAGATTACGCTGATACCCTGAAACTTTCTGCTTGAATTCAAGGAATGAATTGAAAGTGGAATTGATAATGAATTGAGCTACTTTCTTGTGAGCAATCAAAGCTGGTCACATGAGCACGAGTGCTGACAGCCACAACAGAGCGCAGCAATCCATTGAGCAATGGGAACTGCTGCAAGAGCTGTTGTGTTCACGGGTTGTAGAAGCACACGATCTGGACGAGAAGATGAATGAAGCTTCTCGCTTGCTGGTCGAACTGGTCGGAACGCTGCAAGCAGTACATGAGCAGATCCGACACGTCAAGAAGGCTGGAGCGATATTGCTGCACTTACAGAGAAGGTGCCAGCGAAGGTAGCTCTGCTGCAATGGCAAGGTTGGCAGAGTCAGCCAGCAAACCAAGAACACTTCGTAAGAGCTAAACAATATTGATACATTGTGCTCTATCTATCGGCTCGAGAGTGATTTCTTATATAAATGCAGCGCATAATAACGATAAGACAATTGAGCGACTTTTCGACAACTTTAATAATGTAGCAACTTTCAAGCTCCTTTTGTGGTCGCTTTACTTGGTAAGTGCCTTTTCTATTTCTTGCGCAATGGCGATAACCTTGCCATCACGCTGGGAAACAGTAATCTCCATGTGGTACGTGAGCTTGTAAGCAATTCGGAGTCGAATGACGTTCAGATAGGCTTTGTTAACTCGAAGTGAGCGAAGCAGAAATCCTGGGTGAGATGAGCGTGCGCCATCGCTAACACAAAGGTGCCAGAGGTAATATGCACCGACATCAATACCAAGTGAAAGTTGTCCATGTTGACTGGAATGACAACACACTTCACTGTGTTAATAGATTTGTTGGGTACCGAAATTTCTGGTCGTTGCTGGACGACCAACGAATCGACCAAATACACTTGGACAGATTTTTCATCCAAAACATGGAGTATAGCAGCGTTAAGCACATTATCATTCAGACGCGCATCACTCATTAGAGTGCCAATAAGAGAGTCAAGAGTAAAATTCAGCTGATTTCACTAAATGAAAACAATGTTCCCAGAGACATCCAACCCAACAATTCGCTGATTGTCACCGTAGCATCGGCGTCACTGATATTATTTTTAAACATTGACACTTCAACAGCTCTTTTACATTATGTATCCGATAACCATTTAAGATTTTTTTCAAAGGTTCGATCTTGTGTTTGTAGTAATAGAACTTGACCATCTCAGCAACTTGGTCCCTACAATTACACAGCAAAAGTTAATATCAACTTGAGCACAATTTTAAAGTTGTAGAAACTTACTCTGTGAATCGTGGTATTTCTGGAGCCAGGGAAATCACATAATTGTCAGTTGAGCCACTTACATTTTCTTGAGACACAGTTCCATGAATTTGACCGAATATTTCAATGACGTCATCCATGTTGCTCATCCTTCGAGCTTCACTTAGTACTGCACTAAACTTGCCCAGTATGATCTTGGGTACAACAGCATTCCCAATGAAAATATCCTGCGGAGACAAGTCCACCCTTGCCTGTGCTACCTTTGTTCGCAGAAATTATTCTGCTAAAACAATCGGATAATTTGCCATGTGCTGCGCATATGAAACTGGATTGGACGTTGTTTGGACCCATTTGAGCAAATCCTTTAGCGAAACCGAGTTGCGTACTTCCAGTGAGACTACCCCACGACGCTGACGTGTCTTCTTTGTCTGTAAACTGGTTGGCTGTAGAAGGCGCGGCTTTTGCTTTCCTGCATTCGTTAGTCTTACAATTATTGCTGTTGAGCCTGATTTTGGTGAGCTGGATCCTATAAAGAAAGAGTTGATCGTAAGTTTCGGAAAAGTTGCAAAAATACTGTGGCGATCGAAGGAACGTTTGACGTACCGCTAACTTGTATCATAAAGATATCTGCTGCATCCGTCGTGGTGTCGTGTTGCTTCTCACCCATCGGGGTATCACCGACATCAGCGTCTTGCTTTCACTGATCACGTCACATCCAACTTGCTGGTCACACGTCGCGGTACCACCAGCCGTATCTTGATGATCGCCGATCGTGGTATCACCAGCACCACTGTCTTGTTGGTTACTCATTGTGGTATCACCAGCCGAAATTTGCTCCTCGCCCGTCGTGGTATAAGCAGCCATATCTTGATGCTTAACCGTTGCGGTAGCACTAACTATGCCATCTTGCTCTCCAGTCGCAGTGGTAGCACCATCAATATCGATATGCACATTCGTCGCGGTATCAGCATCACAAACGATTTCCGTTGAGGTGCGAGCATTGGAATCATGACTGTGCCATTCCTCATTTCCATGTATGCGAGGTAGAGCATCCGAAATCTGTGAACAATCAAAATGTTGCTCATAAGTTGTGTGAAAGTTGCGAGAAAATAATTGTCTTTGACTTACCTCGTGTGAAGTGGCACTAGTGCTAAGTATCAGTTGCAGGGATAAATCGGACAAGACCACATCGGGCACGCTTACTTGCGATGCATTCGCTTGAAATATGTCATGCAAGTCGACTCGTGATAGCTCATGTCTTCACTCGCATCCGTCAATCCAGCGTCGTATTAAGACACGCCACCATAGCTCAATTCTAAACAATCCATAAGACCATCATCTTTAATTTGATTGAAGCGTTCTGTATCACTTGACTCAGCCTGTATTCCAGAAACATCTTCATGTGAGTTGTTGTAGCGCATTTGCAAGATCTCATTGCAACAAGTTTTGAATCCCACCAGCATACTTTTCAATTGCTTGAGTTTCTCGACAAAATCCAAGGATGGAAATTGGACGAGTACACCCGCTAGACTTTCCATCTCAGAACGCACGAAGTCACATTTTTCTTATTGCATATCGCTTCTTTCTCTAGTCGCACGTGACACAGGCACTTACTTCCTGATGATGCCGTTGTCACACTTGACCGATGGTTAGTATAAGAAGCCTTGGAAAGTTCCTCAACAGTTGCTGAAAGTTGCGGAAATACAAAAGTGGATTCACTTATTTTCCATCGCTTGCCCACACCTTGAGGTGGGTACTCTTTCATCAGCATCAACTCTTGGCACCCATAGATCAAATGCTGACAGGGTAGCAGATTTGACAAAAAACACATGTGCATGTCCAGAAAAGAGCGTTGGTAGGAATCGCGCGTGTTGAAGTGGCACTAAGACGGAGAGTGAAAGTTAGGGCATTCCCACTGGCTGTATTTAGCCCATGCGTCTTTAAATCCATCAGCCGTGGAGGCGTACATTACGTTGGATGCAGCTTTCCAACACCTTTCGAGTAGCCAAACCCAAGTTGTATCTTTTTTTTTTGCGTGAAAACTCAAAACGGAGATATTTCAGCACGTGGAAATGGCAGAGAAGAACCTTGGCATCTGGAAACACTTCCACCAGTACACCCTACTCGGTGTAGTCATTATCAATGATGAATGGTTCAATAAATGCTCGCTTGGGGTTCACTTCTTGAAACGCTCTCAAAACTTTTCTCATCATTATTTTGGATTGGGATTTCACCAAAAAGTCACTAACAGAAATACCGCGACCGTTACAAAATGTCAAAACCAAACTTCCTGTGTAGCCACTCGTAAAAAGTTGCACAAAAGTTGCTTGTGAGTCATTGCTTAGCTTCGTATAATGAACAACATTGGAGCGACTGTTCAGAGACGTACCTAGATAGAATCCGATGTTGTTGGTGTCGTGGATCCAGTCAAGGAACAAATTTTCACCCCAATGATTGAACAGTGCCTTCTGCGCCTGTCTGCATGACAATGCCTGTCGTCATCCCGTCTTGATATGATATCACCGTTGCGTAGTTCCCATCAATCGTCACAAAAGCATCAAGAAGCTTAGTCAGCTCTTCATCAGGGTTTTTGTTTTCCCGTCTAAAACTCACAATATTTTTCACTTGTTGGGTGGTGAGTGATTTTCCTATTCGCACATCACAAAAATTAAATACTCACTAGGAATAACATGGCGCGTTTGCTTGCCTGTTTCTTTCGACACGAATTCTGCGATGTTTGTGGTCGGTGTGTTGGCTTCGACCATCGCATTGATCGTACCCAGCAATTTCTCGTCGCTGATCACGCTGCTCCGAAGGTAGGTGGCGTAAATTTCGTCGTTGATAAAGTGATTGTGGGCCCAAGTCTGACCTATGACACGGACAACCCACTCATGAAGCGCGTTACGCTCGACTTCCGCTATGAATCGGGCCTCGCAACCCGTGAAACGGGTGTACTGGTGATTGCGCTCTCCTTTGCCGCGCTTGGGATTTGAGCATCCATGGGTACACCAATACGACCGATAAGCAATCGTAAAATGATCGGGAACCTTCTGTATATGCGCACTGCAGTATCTATCAATTGTAAGGGAATCAGTCATAATAAGTTAGTCAGGCATACTCACTTGTACTTGTGATACGTTTCAGAAGACTGACCACTTCGCTTCCGATTCTGCAGAAAATGTTCAGCTTGAAACGCTTCCCAGGCCTTGTCCAACTCGGCCCAGGAAGAAAAATCGGTTGGCGTGAATTCAGGAACGAGCACGTATATATTTGCTCGGCGTGCGATTACTGCCATCTTTGTGTCGTAAGTAGGACTGTATCGCACTTTTTTCGTCGCGGTAGTCCCTGGTAGAAAGCAGCCATAATTACTATCGACCAAAGTTGCCGCTAAGTCACGAAAAGTCGCACAAAATACCTCCACTTTCTTCACTGGCGTGATGTAACTGGCGCTTCGAGGAGTGCGGCGACAATTTAACTGATGATGATGGCTAATTCGGCGCGGCGTCCTTTGTCGCATCTACACATGTTTTTATTCGTCATATTCACGGATACAATACAAATTGCACAAGCGTTGCACGAAAGTTAGCAAACGTACCAGTACTGATGCTCCCCTTGATCTTCTTTGTTAGCGGCACTTTGGTCTTTCTCATCCGAGCAGTTTTCTTCTTGCCTTTGTCTTGAAACCTTACAGGTCGCTCGAAGTCAGGATCAATCCCGTTTTCATTTGGTTCTCCATCGAATAAATCCAGCTGTTAGCTTCGATAGTTCAGCAAATGGCGATCGACACGCACCAAGTCATCTTCGTCGCGTTTAGCAGTCGGTGGGAGCTCATCTAAGCTGTTGTTCGCGCTCGCTAGTTGATCTTGACCGAGCGGGAACGCGCAGCTGTCGTCGGAGCTGCTGTAGTTCGCGTACGAGGGCTTCAGCTCACGGCGCGTGATCATGGTTCACCGCTGTAGTGACACTAACGCCAGCGCGGCGTGAGGATGTACTGGATGAGCGCGGTGCGCTCCGGAGAGCGGCAGGCAGCCTCGTAGCGCGCTGGCAGCAAGGGAGGATCTGGGAAACGCAAATATGGAACCGAGAATGATTTGCACGTTTATTACGAGACTAGCTTTATAGCTTTATATTATTACCATCTAAGTCGAGAAAAGAAATTTATGAAATGTTTCATGCATTGAAATTTTCTATCGGTTATGTTGCGCATGAGCAACTCAATATTGTACCGTTTATGCACCAAATAAAGTCTCTGTAACCAGCGCGGGGTACGTTGGCACAGAAATATTTTGCTTGTCCAAATTGAACGACACACGGAAGGATGCGTCTTCAGACAATGGCAAGTCATTTCAGATGCTGTGTGGTCTATTATCATTGGAATCTAAAGAGACTTCAAGCATCTAATTGCGTCTTCGTCAGTGGCATTCTCGGTACAGTATTACCGGTAATGGTAGGCGTGTGTCGGGCTCCAGAAGCACGCTGGTCGCCCAGTTCTGTCGCGCAGTTAATTCAGGACCTCATTTCGTGTGGCTGTTTACTGTAGTCTTCTTAAAAAATGAAGATCGCGATGGGCATATTCCGAATGTCTCAGCCACAACCATTGATAGGCCGTTCTGTCGTTGATACAATATGCGACTGCTCGCAATACGGATGAGACCCTTGGAAAGAAAAAAACGCCGAGTCCTGGGCTTGCCAACGTGATGAGGATCCCGCATTCTCGATCAAGACCAAGTGATGGCGACTCCAACACAGCGGACGAATGTGTTGTCAAACCACAGCCAAGCCAGTGTGTCCAATTTTGCGTTCCGATGCTTTCTCGCTGTCTTTGTTATCAGCTTGGCGTTTGTATCTGCGGATATGTTACTGATCTCCCCGCAAGCGAGCACTCGAGACACGGCAGTCCAAGCCGTTGAATTGATTCAGCACGGTTCTGTTCAAACCGAGACATCTGATTCTGTGGCAGCGAATGCGACTTCAAAGCCTTTAACAGAGACCCCACATGCGGAGCCTTTATCGGAGACCCCAGTGCCAGCGTTGGAGCCCATATCTGTGTCTGTATCGACGCTTTCGGAGTCTCCACGGACGTCGATAGAGCCTTTCATTGCGATCCCAGCGCCGATTGTAGAAGCGTCCACTGTGACTCCAAGCGAAGCCCAATTCGTTCAAGATCTATGGCTCGTATCTCAACAAGAGCCCCAGCAGCCTCGTGGCCTCGTGATCCCACTTTACGAAGGCATTACTGTGCTTGGCAAGACACTCATCCTGGAACTGCGTCTGCTTGGTGTAGATTTGCCTATTGAGATTCCGTATTGTGGCGATTTACCTGAAACTCATCAGACGCTTTTGGCTCAAGATGATCCGCTCGTGCGCATTTACAACGTCTGTGAACTAGCAGAAAGAGCCGCGACCAGCCTGGGCAAGCTGTTCTGCAGAGACAAGAACCATTGCCATCGCTTCCGGTCGTTCTATATCAAGCCGCTTTCAATCGTGTTCTCACGGTTCCAGGAGATCATGCTATTGGATGCTGACACGATCCACTTCCGAAGCCCCATGAGTCTATGGGAGACGGACAAGTACAACATCACAGGCACGCTATTCTTCCACGATCGAGTGTCCTGGGAACTGGAATATCTGGACTCGGCCATGCCAGGTCAAACCAATGTCACTAGGTACCAGCACTTCATGGCGAAATTCAATGTCGCGCCATTTCGATCCTTGGCGAGAATACCACGCAAACCAGCATCGTATTTAAGTGCTCCGCCCGTGACGCTCCCGTTTGAGCCGAGTGAGTTTCTATTAAACAGTCACACTTGGAATCGCCGAGCTGGGATGGAAATGGAGTCTTCGCTTGTGCTATGGAACAAAGCTCGGCAGCCACGAGCAACAGCTATTCTAGCTTCATTCATCTCTGTGAATCAGACGGAGACCCCTCCGTCGTATGGAGACAAGGAATACTTCTTCATTGCATGCGAATTGGCAGAAACAGCTTACTCGTTCTCCGATTTCGGCGTTGGCGTCGCTGGTTGGGATCTGAGAACAATCCATGAGGAAGCATCCGGGTATCCTCAGTTCACTGTTTGTGGAGAGATTCTACAGTTTTACCCAGAGAGACAGGCTTCCGATGGAGACGACCCAGCAGCCCTGGAAGCGTTGCCGCAATTCATGAATGGCGACCCCATGTTTACTTGGAATCCAGACAAAACGAGTCTCTATCGAGCGAAAGCTCGATCTGCTGACTTTTACGTCGGCTACAAACAGCCTCAGTACTGTCCATTTAATATCACGATCATTCCGTTCAAGCTGCAAGAGGATAATCGGTTGCGTGAGCGGCAGGCATTAGTCAAAGCTCTGCGCGAGATACTCGAAGCGATGCAGACTGGAAATGTGTCTTCGCCAAGTACCAAAATCTAGTTGATTTGCTTTTATTGCAAATGCGATGGACATTGTGAGATGTCAACAATATAAAAGATTTTTTACTTTCGAGAAACATCCTATCGAATAATGAGAGGAACAAAGCCTGTGGAGCCTACGGGCCATTGAAACGAATTAAAATGCATGCACTGTGCGACTCGCACTCACTCATCAGAGACAATGAATGGACGTAGCAATGCATTACATGTCAGCAGGATAGTGTTTCTGTCTGGCGTCCTTGGCGGAAAGTATGAAACCAAAATAAAACGTCAATAGTAAGTAGACCCAACAGTGGAAATATCCGAAATCTGTCTTCACGGATAAAAATCTTTTAATGAAATTAACACGCACATAATCAGCCAGTGGTTACGAAACTGAACTCAAAGCAGCACTAGTAGTTTCGAAACTGCGATCTTTCCAAAATTTGGTGTCATTCCACGTGGTCCCGAGGCCCACTTGGCAAATTCCTACTTCGAACACACGCACAACAAGCATGAACGTCTCTCAGTGGACGAATGCCACGCAATCCTCCAATGCAACGCAATCGGATCAATGGGTGAACGCCACGCGACCAATGAGCGATACAATGCCGACAAACGACATGCAACTCTCCTCTAAAAACTGCTACCAAGAATGCACAGGATGCACTTCGTTCTCTCTTGACAGCGGGTAAGACTGAGATTATCATGCTTCTGTGAGGCTCAGCACACTGAAGATTTGTCTTCTGCATTTGTAGCTATTATATTGACTACGGCGGGCAATGCGACCCTGGCTCGTACGCGTATGTCTACTACTTCAACGTCGACAGCGCCGCCAACGACAAGTTTTCCGTTGTAACGTACACGGACAGCACGAAGACGCAAAAGTATTCAAGCTGCTCCAAGAGCAGCACGACAGGCTGTCTGGTCAGCACCAATGCCACTTGTGGTCAAGACACCCAGCAAGATGTGGTCATCGAAGTCACTTGCGACAACGCGTGGACGACTTGCAGCTTGCGTAGGGATATCAAGGTCATTTGCACACCGTACACATCGTCGACACTAACACCAGCCCCAGCATCGACTTTAAACAGCATTGCGCCCGGTCCGTATAAACGCACAGCCGTATCGCCGAGCACGTGCATGGGCGATTCTTCGAGTTGCAACTACAAGTGTTCGGCAGCTTATAAAATATCGATATCTGGCAGCAGCATGTCCATCATCCCCACAACGAATCCAAGTGACTGCACGTGCTACAATTTGGCTGCGACCGTCAGTGGGAGCACTGCTACGGGATCTTCCGGCTCGGCGTCATTCACGCTGAGTGCGACCTCGTCTACCACTGTTGATTTGGCATTTTCGTCGTCTTGCAGCGTATCTTTCGAACTGACGTCATCAGCCAACGGATTGACCCCAACAAACGCCAAGCCGATGTTTCCTTTGCTAGTTACGATCATTAGCGTGATCGTGTTGTTAGTGTGAGTCAAAGAGTAACTGTCTTTTCATAACATTTTCATGAAATTTGAACTCCGGAAAAGCGTTAGGAAATCACTTATGCAGTAACTTGATTCCATTATAAAACACATGGACGGATACTCTTTAAGTCACATATCGATACTGATGAATCTTCAAATTGAAACCTACCTAGAGAATGGATCTGTATGATCCAACTAATTTTGGATGATCACCTTCGGTTATGCCTTCTTGATCTATGGGTGTTGGCCCTCAAGATTGATTAAGAGCTTTTATTACTTTGACGAATGTGCCAAGAGTGAAACGAAGCCTGTATGGTTCGGCACAAACGTTCCAATCCTTGTCAAAATACGTTTCGTAATCACTGCTGCTTACTCTAGTTCCGTTTCAAATGCCCAAACGGACAACAACGCCCAAGATGCCTGACGATCATGGATGAACGCACGCAATCTGCAAACGCCACTCGAATTGCGAGCTGGACCAATCTCATAACCTGTGAACACCGCAAATGGTACGGACTTATCGTTAGCGAATTGCTACAAGCACGTTGTTTTACCTTTGAGCGGTAGGTCCAGTTTCTTTCTCTTGCTGATGCCGTTCAGTAAAGCTCATGTTTATTGTGTTGTACGTAGCTCTACATGGATCTTACTGGACAGTGCGGCTATGGGACGTTCGCGTATATCTACTGTTTCAATGTTGATATCACATTGAACGACTGGTTCACCAACAAGACTTTCACCGACAGCACCAAAACGCAATCCAATGCGAACTGTACATGAAATAAAAATTAGCTTTCTGAGGAATAATATTGATCACGAAATTAGGTCAAGGATGATGTAGCGTGCTCAAGATTGAACCGTGAAACCGGACCCGATCTCTTACGAGTATATGTTCATACATCTCCTCCTGTGATCGGACCAGCGGCTACATATCGAGCATAACACGTTAGGTTATTAAGAGTTTTGATTTGGCTCATTACAAACATTCCTACAAAGGCAACTTCTGCATTATTTGGATTATGTCTACCCTTACGAGTCATCATTTCAATGAATATTGACCCTGATGACTAAAGGATATTCAAAGACAAATCATGCGGCACTCGTGAGCAACATTTGACCACGAATGGAGCTTTTATTCCCACTAACAGCATGCAGTTCTGCAATGGGCGCGTACCAGGGAGTGGTTGTTTTGTTTACAATTGTGTGCATTGCGTGCTGACGAGGGCACATCTACCAGATCCGAGAGTCATTCAATTATCAGACGTTCGGTCTTATTTGACGTCACGTTTTTTATTTAACTACTATTTACTGCATAGACGAGATTCTCAGCCAATCAATAGCCAACTTCAACTGCAAATGCAACTCGAAAAGCAAGCTGCGAATTTTGATTCAATCACGTGTAGACACCAATAGTCGCAAGTAACTAGCAGGTGCGTTTATTCAACAAACTATCCCGTTACGTTTGCTTTGGCGAATTGCCTCGGAGTCGCTGTCGCTGACCAAAGTGGCGCTTAAATAAACTGCTGGATGTGCTATCGTATCGTAAAACATTCCATTCAGCTCCACTTTTGACAGTGGTTCGATTTGATCGGTCGTTATAAACGGCGTTGGCTTAGCATCTTCAATGTACCAGGTGGAACTGTTGACATGTCGCATTTCAAACAGATTTAAATACGGCAAATGGTCGTTGGGTGCTTGCAAGGGTTCCATTCTCAAGTGATAAAGTGCTGATGCCAAA
>JAADVW010000869.1:0-13835 GCA_023335875.1 Elongisporangium prolatum
CCAGATTGAAGCAATCGAAGCGCAGACGTATCGTCGCCGTTTTGACGAGCTGTCTGCAATTAACTCCACTTGCAACAGCAGATTGATATCTGACTCGTGTCGGCTGCTGCTCTTCTGGATCTGGAATCAGCCTCTCGTTCGTCGCAGCCATTCTTGGAACACTTTACCTGTCATCCATGCCTTCTTATTGAAGCGATAGATGTTTGGCGGGAAATCAACGGTACAACTCCACGACATTTTTAACGCACCAGTTACTACGACTTTATTTCGTGCATAAAAGAGCCCGAATTACGTTAACGATGCGTAACATAAGCGATCGAAGATTTGCGCAACACATATCGAAGATTTCAATAGAGGAAACTTTCATTAAGTTCTTTACTTTCGCTCGACATTAAATGTACCAGAAATATGGTACAGCGAATCATGTCTTTCTCCCGGTTCCATTTTCCATCTCTCCCCCCGCATACGCCGCCACCGTGCCGCGCAGCTCACGCCGGTGCTGCCGCAGCTACCACAGCGCTGCCACTCCCCATGTTCAATCGCAGGTACCAAATCAAGGCGCGTAACGGGCCACGTCCATCGTACGTGGCAGCGGCAGATTTGAGAGCGACGAAAGCGATTACAACTGCAATGAAGGGAGGATCCAGCGCGACGAACCACCATGATGCCAACAACGCCTTCTTCACACGCCACGGGGAACGCAAGCGCGTCATAAAGTGAGCCACCTATCCAGTTGGTTCAGGCACGCGCAGGAGACAGCGAGAACGACTCCGAATTTGGTACGAAAGCGCATATTGTTGGCGGTTTGAAACGAATAATGATTTTTCATGTAATGCAGACCCGACGGAGGAGCAGCATGATTCCTGTGACGATGAAGAAGAAGTGGGTGATGGAACAAGCCCGCGAAAACGACGAAACCGGATGCGTTATAGGTATGGATGATAGAGTACTCCGGAGTAACTCGCGAGCAACTTTTCCGGAAACGCATGCTAATTTTCAATATAACAGACGGAAGTGACGACGCGACATGTGCTGAAGACGAATATAAGGCGCTTGAACCTATTGAATTTGAAGGGAAGGTCAAGAAGCGTTACCAAAAGAAAGCTTCGGGTACGAATATGGCGATTATAACCTCGAAAACACTATCCTCGCTAATTTTAGATGAATCCGCAGAGAAATCACGGCCAACTGCGATCCCCAACATTTGTTGTGTCGGTCTAAGTACCTCCGCAATCGCACTGATGATGAAGGTATGAAATGAGGCGTGTGTTGTTTCTTTTGGTGCAACTCTAATGTCGACTGTTTGTTTCTTGTCTACGCTCTAGAATATCCGACACTCGTTACGACGATGCGAATGCGTTACAGCAAAAGTCTTCCTGCGCGGCAAGAAATCATGGCAAACTGGTTAGATTCCTACAATTCTGTGGGTGCGATAAAACCCACCCAGTTCACCCGTGGGATGAATTTAATGCCGCATTTTGGAAATATGAAGAGAATAATCTAGTGCACTTGCGCAAACGCTCTCGTTTATCGACGGACGCGTTCAACAAATCCCAGTAAGTGTTTTGTGTAGAGTGGTTTTGGATGTGTGCATACTAATAAATTGATGGGCGTAGTCCGAAGAAGAAGATATGCCGCTGCGGTTTAATGAAGCGTATAAAGATTATCGCTGTACACATGGCATCTGTGATGAGCCGCGTGGAACCGGAAAACACAATCATGTGTACACTCGCTTCACAGGATGCTACGCTCGTTTCAAGGCTGAGGTTGCGTCGATAAACAAGCGATGGGTGATTATAGTTCGCAACGAGGTACGGGTTCACAACCACAACTTGAGTGAGGAAATCTACCGATCGGCAGATCAGCGATTTCAGACGAGGTGTTGCTGGAAACTATGGATATTCTGGTTGAACACAAGACTCCACCCAAGTAGATCGCTGAATACGTATCCGCCGCTTCAGGTAAGTTCCATCTTGTTGTATCGTCATCAAGTAATGCTAATTGAGGATATGTTGGGCAGGCATTTCGCATACCACTCAGCAAGTGCGGAATCTCATTAATTTTCGCTGCGAGAACCACGCGCAGGTTGAACTCTCGTTTACTGTTGGGTTTCGACTGGGTTGATGAACATGATGTCATCATCATCCACGACGACAACGACATCACTGTAGGGATTATCACTCAATCGAAGGCGCAAAAGACTTTGTTTGACCATTACGGTGAAAACCTAGTTATGGATTGGACGCACATCACAAATCACTTGGGTTACTATTCGGGTAAGTCGATCGTGAGTTGGCTTTTGACTTGTGCGCGACTTTCATTGTAGCGCATACGTCAGGTTGATTTATGGCGTTCAAGCGACTAAAAATTCTCTCTGAATGTAGGAAGCTTGGTTGTTACGTTTTGCAATGGTTGAGGGATATCTGTGATTTTTTGTTAAATTTCATACGAAGGAAATGATGGGGCAGGTGTTACGCGCGTTTCAGAAGAGCAATCCAAAGGCTTGTTTCGTGAAGTCTTTTGTGATCGAAAAAGATTACACTGAATGGCGCATTTTGAACGAAGTTTTCCCGTCCGCACATGTGCTTTTATGCTAATTCCATGTAATCAAGTATATCCGGTTTGAACTTGGTCGCAAACGCTACAACATTGGACCATTCACACAGAAGTCGCTGATGCGTTGCGTGAGGTAAATGGTATACGCGTACAACGGCGACGGCTTTGATTCGGTCTGGAATGAGTTTCGCAGTGTATGGCATTCTTTCAAGGAGTCTGGACATAATGTATCGTAAGATTTGGTTGATTATTTTTAACTGTATTTGATTCCGTGCACCCAAATGTGGTCTGATCTCAAGCGGAGCAATGTTTTCTTTTCGATAAACACCACAACGAGCAGAATAGAGCTGACTGGTGTCAGCTCTATGTGTGGTCCCGGCTGCCGCTAGCTTCCTCGCACTTGGCGTAAGGGCATCCAGCGCGGTTGCGCGTGCACATTCATCTTGTAATGCACCCGAGTTTCATCCGGTGGAGTTAGCCATCGCTGATGGCTAGCTGATTCCTATAGCTTGTGAATTTCTTTCCAGCTGAGTTTGGTATCTGTGATAGCTGTTGAGTCTGTTTCTGGTGTAGTCGCTATTGCTGGATTGGCTTGCTGTAGTTTCCTGTACCGTGCGTGCTTGCCTTTCCACCGCTTCACTCCTGGCCAGGTTTGCACCAGGGACGAGAGTCGTGGGTGCGCCCAGAATCGTACTTTGTCGGGCGAAAGTGTGGTGGTCCGCTTGTCTGCTTGGTTCATTGAGCTTACTTGGCCCATATGATGCGTTATCGTGCCTGCTTGGATCATGTGCAGCTCGTGCGTGTGCTGTGTGCTGACTATAGACCAAGATGAGCATCCGTCAACATATGTTCCCCGTGATTCAGGTGCAGGCCGATGGTTTAGCACGCTTGGATAATTTGATATGACTAATTGCCTCTGCTGCTAGCGCTCATGTTGTCACCGCTCTAACTATTTTTGCCCCAGCTCCAGCTTTAGTTGTCACATCATCAACTCCTGTTACCTTAGCTATAGCTCCTGTACCGGTTGCGTCTGCTCCCCACACTCCAGCTCGTACTACTCCCGTTCAAGCTCACGTTCCAGGGGCGGTTAGGCGGTTCAACTCCAGTCGTGTCGGCGACTTTTGTGCTGGCCCTTTTTACTCCAGCGTCCTCAGCAACAACACCGGCGGCGTCGACGACAACTGACACCGTGGAACCAATTACGTCAGTCGTTGGAGAGTCCGTGCCTTTTGATTTAGTATCGCCTGTCACATCAGCTCCCGTGAATGCCTCTTTGGTGTGTCCGGGATAAAGGGTTGCCGCTGTTGCCACTACCACGTATCCGCCGCCAGCTCGGAACGCAGGATCTATTACGTCTTTGCTCAATTAGTATGGGAATATTCGAACTTTGCAACCTTCCATAGTGTTCTCCTAGGTGGCCACACCACCATTCCTAGACCGAAAATGGAAGACAATATTTAGACACGGTACTGCTTGCTTGTCGTCGTGTATATCTCATCTCCCACATTGATATCGTTTATCATTTCCAATTAGTGAAGCATCCCTACTTAAACCATGTCACAGTTCTTCCTCTTCATGCCCGGGGCCTGATACTACTTGTTAACGAAACTTCCGAGCCCACGGCCTTTCTTCGGCACTTTGATGCCATCGAAAATGAGGGGTGAACTATTGAAGGCGATGGCGCAGCGTGGATCGGAAGGTTTGGCTTCTGTGACGAATTGACTCGGGGCGACCCGGGCAATTCTCACTAACGAGCCCTCGAGTCCTCGTCGAAACATTCCCAGAACGTTAGTCAACCTGATTTATGCAGAACGACTAGAACTGAGCCAGATGCCTAGGATAGTGTGTATCTAAATCCTGCTTTAGGGATGCCCAACGACGGCAAGTCGGGATTAGTCTATCCTGAGTATCCAGAAAATGATTTCCCGAGGTCATTAGGATTCCCAAGTCGAAACCACAATCCCGATACCCATCGGGTTTCGGAGGTACACAGAGGCCCACTTCTCAGTGCGAACCCACGATCCTCGCCCAACTTCCCCTCAACATTCATTATTCCCAATTGTTTTCTCACAGATACTGGTCGTTGTGACCAGGATCGACAACTTTGTATATGCCTATAAACCAAAACTAATAAACACTTCTCATTTTCGTCTTAAGTACTTAAGCCTTCTCTTCAGTCCTTATACCTACCAATAGCCTGAGTGCTCACGATAGACTGGGACTGGTGTAAGTGTATATACGCCTTGCGTGTGTGTTCGCGGTTACTAGCGTTGCTTCTCGGTACACATTCCATATTGCCGTGTGTTGCGGACCTTTTGTGTGTTATAACTATTATCTGATACTCAGCAGAGAAATCTGTTGGGGATTGAGTTTAAAGGAACCTCGAATTGTCGTGTTCTCGGTTCACGGAAAGCTCTCTAGCGCTCCCTGAGTTTCTCATACTCAGGGATAGTCACTTATATTGCTGGGTAACAACCTATTTATTATTTGCCCATTTTCTGACTGCGCGTTGTTGAAACTTTTGGTTACAAAATCTCTGTTTTACTACTGTCCTGACCCCGGGACCAATTCTTGCTACAGCGCCTGAGCTCTCCTTCCCAGGAAACGCAGTCTAGATCGTCACAAGTGGTGCGCATGCCCAGATCGGGCATTGGTCGTGAACAACAGAGTGCTGCAAGCCAAATGTCCTCTCGCGAAGGGTCTGAACGATCCATCCAATGAAGCTTCGAGTTCGGCCACGATTTCATCTCAGAAGCCTCAACCGAAACCCAGGACATCCGCCGTCCCAATCGAGACGACGGGTCTGCATCTTCGGTCCCGAGTTCAAGCGATCGGCTCTTCGGCCTGGTATACCATCAGCGGATTCGAGACGACGTGTCCAAACACAATCGGTTTTCCTCGGTCCCGAGTAATATAGCTTTCATCTTAAATCAAGCTCGACCCCTTCGAGAGTCTATCTGAAGCAGCGAAGAGTACGGGCACGAGTTTTGGCCCAAGGATAGTCACCTGCTCTCGTGGTCAGACCCATCTACAAATGACCCCCGCCTGATCCCAGTCAGTCGTCATTCCCGAGCTCCATCGGCGGATCCGTTCAACCGCTCCGATCCGATGAGTCCGGATATGCTGCGAGTACATCGGATTATACGTCCAACTCGAGAGCACGAGGTTACCATGATCGACACTCCGCTGTCTCGACCTTTTCAAGTCGTTCCTGGCCCGTCCAAGGGTCGAGTTGTATATCAGACCCAAGCATCAGGTCCTACGGAAGCAATCAAGCTAACGAGGAAGCAATCTCGGAATCCCAACCGTCAGAGCCGGAAGGCTACAATAGAAATTTGGAAGCCGGTCGGCAGCTGCAGTATCAGCAGAGCCAGGCAAACTCCAGACCAGTCATGTTCGGATCCGATGGCTCCAGCGTCAGCGCGATACATCTGGAAGACAGTGCGACTATCCGATGACTCAATCTTGGTATGCGAAGTGTGATAGATATGTCTGTAGATTCCCGCGAGGAAACTCCAGTGTGACCAGTTCCTCAACGCGACGAGTGTGTTTCGACTGACGAAGACCGTCAGACGCAACAGGATTCAGAAATATGGTCTCAGTCTGGTGCCAGCATCCTGATGCAGGATGAGCGACGATCAGCTTCCGGACTCGGCCATGGATTGGCTCTTCAAAACATGAGATGTAAGGGAAACGCGTGCCGTCTTTCGAATTCATCCGCTCAGCACCCGTGAAACTTGCTGGTCAGCTTGTGTCGTCAGAAACATATACTGTAGGCCTTCCTAACCCGTGATATTTTCCGTCCCCTTCATTCTATAATCCAATTTTCTGCAACACTTCCATCGTTAGCATGCATCGCACCTCCTCTACAAAACGAATGAGAAATGAAGCCGGAGGTTTTTTTCGCTGCTATTTGAGCCACTCGCGGTAACAGCCTGTTGATGTAGCTTGGGCGCCAGGAATTGCAGTTTGTTCAGACTTTTATTCCGGATTACCACGCCTGCACTTCGCCGTCATCATCGACTTCCAGAAGTTCAGGTAGCGTCAGTTCGTCCAGCACGCCAGAGCTGTCAGTGAACACAGGTTTTCCCTAGAATTGAGGGAACGTGCGACGACTGGACGTCGTCTGCATGGACAACGCAACGGCGAGTACGAGGACTGGGCACGTAAGGTACCACTTAGGATCTTTAAACAAGGATATCCCTTGTAGTAACGCAGTCTTGATGCGCTTAAGGGCATACAAAGCACACCAACCATGCAACATCTCATTGGTTTGTTAGGTCCACATACGTTTGATAGGCTTTCTTAACTCGAACACACCTGGGAGGACGGAAAGGAGACTGTTGTCGAGCTGCTCGGCGTGTGAGCTTCGGCCGTACGAATACCACATCATTGTCACTAATGCTGAGTCTGGATAATTACCAGAGTTTCCAGCTGACATGAAAAGAAGCACCGCCATGATTTCTAAATCTTGCTTCAAGCGAGGAGGGGCCTTCTTTTCGACAGGCTCGGCCTTTTGTTGCAGTATCTGTCCAGGTGTGACAGTATTTTTTGCACCGCTTTTCTAGCCAACACCTTTCCTTGTTCTCCGGCAGATTTTGCTAGCTTTATCGTATATTTACTCCAAATAATGCGCAGCTTCGTCCCGGTTTCATCTTTTTTGATGACACTAAAAGCTTCATCGAGGGTCATGTTTTCTGAAGCAAGATAAGTCTTGAAGGACCTGATGGCGGTTGATCTACTTCGCTGGCTGTTGTTGGCTGCCAAAACGTCGATCAACATTGGACGGGCAGCAAAAATGAAAACTGATGTCATTGGGTCAGAAACTGATTGCTATTTATACGCTGTATGTTTTGTACTCAGTTTTTGTTTTTAATACAAAATATTATCGAAAGACTCCGATCTGAATATTGTCGGAATGGTCAGAATCGTAGCCTTAACCGTACCTATTACGAATAAACTGATTGGTTAAAATCAATCTCTATCAAATTTATCATTGGGAAAAATACAAATTCACGATTGTGATTGGATAAAGCTCGTGTACTTAACCTAAGTTTATTTGAACGGGTCGCAATCTGGTCAATAGTGCTCAGTACTTATTAGTGTACATATACACAAATTACAGAAAGTCCGCTTGTGGGGACTGGTCCGACTTTTGGAATCATCCCACGACCTCAACGGCGTCCAACCTTCCACGCCGGTGCATTCAACGGACATTCCATAATAAACAATCTGATGACAATGCCTGACGCTTGCGTGGATACATAAATATTGTATTGTAGATTGATTGTGGTTCATTTGGAATAATATATTGAGCGACGATTGGTTAACTTCGCTGATGTTTCCCGCTGCAAATAGACACAATGAATGCGTTCGTTGCTGCCCCAAGCAAGTCGAGGACAAATACCGAGGCCGTTACTGCCACTAATTACAACTTCACGACAAATAATTAAAGGTGCTGCGGCAACAAAAGCACTATTACAAAATATGAGAATACAAGTTAAATTTTTTCCTCTGTAACTTACAATGGGCGCCTCACTGTTGGTGTTCCCTAAAGTACGGCAAACCTCCGCCTCAAACTGGCTTGCGTCATTTCAGAATTTGCCGCGGGGGAGAGAACGACGGAAGCCGCAAGCGGCGACATGGTATTTTCTGCGGCTGCCGATGACGATAACGATCCCCATTACGTGGACAACGGAGAAAACTCTTGTCACGACAACGGAGGGGGCGCTGTTGAAGGTACGGACGCCCTTATTATCGATTTGATTGGCATGTACACAGTATTAGTGTGGATTCTGAATGCAACAAAAGGGATTGCGCTGGCGAAGCGACAAAAATCATCAAAAACGACGGGAAAGCGTCGATCCGATGCTGGTACTAGCGACGTTGGCGGTAAGATCTGCTGTATAAAAATGCATCGAGACTCTTCGCTAATATGTGCGCGTTACATGCAAAGAACCAACTCGCAAGAAATCACGAGCGAAGAAAACGAGTGATAAATACGAGAGCAATGTCGTCCATGTTGGTTTATGTTTGATTATCGCGAAATCTTAGGTACACCAAATATGAAAAATATGACTGCAGATACTCTACCTACAGAAGACGTCCGCATCCCACTCGACCAAAACAGCGAAACATGGAGCGATCGCCAGGAAATCCTAAAAGAAGTGGATCCTGTAATCAACGTGGTTCCAGCATTTCCTCTGCGAGAATGCTCGGACTGGAAGCCGATTCTTGATGCTGTGGACATATATTAAATAAAGCACAACCTCAGCTTTCGCGCACGTGACACGTACGTACAACAACGCCAAGTAAGCATTAAACGTGCTGGAACATGCCAGAAAGGTGCTGAAGTGGAGAACTGACTGCTGTTTCGATGTAGGAAAAAGAAAAAGACCTTTGTTCGAATTCCTGAACGCTTTCAATGGACATTCCAGACCAGCCACTGTACGCATGGAGTCTACCAGAGGTCTCGCAGCGCAGGAGAGCGAGAGCATCGAGTCTACTTTATGGGTTGTCTGGCGCGGTTTACTGCCAGAGGATATCAACGAAGAACGAGCAGGAAAACGGGCAACTTTGATTCAAAATGAGGTATGTGTTGGGGTTCTAGTTGAATCGTATCATATTCTTATTCTTCATTGTGATGACATACTACAACACACAATCGTCAAAACAATAATGAGACTGGGGCTATTATTTGGGAGCTTCATCAGCAGACTCAAGCCCATATGTATTGGAATCTGTAGTGGACCTCGTTGACGTTCGGGAGAATACATGATATGTGACCGCATACTTGTCCGAAAAGCTTGGTACGTGGTGCTGTGAGCTCTGCGATATAGATCAAATCAGCGTAATTTGAACTGGTTTGCAGGAAGGAACGTTTCAAGTCCACAAGCTCGTAATATTCTGAATCGCCTTAATGGTGATGGCTCGCCGGACGTCAAGTTAAAAATATATGCTGCACAATTTGGTTCAGCTTGACGGAATTGAAATCGCTATGATCCAAGACCAGTTCGATATCACCTGTGGTATTACAATACAAACCAACATCCAAAAGCGTTGCTTTGCCGGGTGGGGTGAATGCATTATTATGGATTGGACTCATGGCACGATCAATCTAGGTTTCCATTTAGGTATGTGGATTTGTGGCATCGTTACATGTGCCTTTATCTGATACGGCAACTTTAATCTGAAACTTCTCAATATTTGACGTGATTAATATGAGACTGTAGGAAGCCTTTTGGTGATCTGCTGTAGTGGAAGAGGTATTCCTATTTATTACTTCCTTGCAGTCGACGATAAAAAGCAGTCATGATGACCGAGGTTCTAAACTTTTTCAAGCAAAAGAACCCAGGGTGGACCTCCACCAAGACCTTTATTATTGATAACGATTTAGTGGAATGGCGCGTGCTCAAGAAGTGCTTTCCAGATGCAACGATTTTGCTTTTTCAATTTCACGCCAGGAAGGGTCTTGAATGCGCAAGTACAATTTGAAAGTCGCCCAGCAGGAAGTGCTCGAGAATTACTTCATTCCAACGATTAAGAGGTTCGTACTCACAACTATTCTATGATTTTCGTCTAATGCTAAGCTTCGTACTTTTATTGTGGACAGTTCAACAGAGTCGTCCTATAACGTCGTGTAAGGTGATTTTTCTTTGTATTGCAACACTGAATGCCCTATTAAAACTATGGAGTATTTTGAAAAGAATTGCGAATCATGCTCCGAAATGTGAGCTGACTGACTATGCACGAAACACCTATTTTTCAGCGGGTGATACTACCACAAGACGCATTGAGGCCAACTGTAATCAACTCAAGATGCTGCTCGGCCGTCGACCTCGTATTGACAAATCTGCTCGAGGCATCATCAAGCATCACACTGCCGTCATTCGGCAATATGCGATTGTTCTTTGCCGTCACGCTTCGAAGACGAGACAAGTTGGCGCAGTTCCTTTATTTTGACGCAAGGTTCTGGTCGCCTAAGTGACTATGCGTTTTGATTGGCCAAGAAGCAACTGGACACATTACATAGCTCGATGAAAGTAGCTTCGTTCGAGCAAATGACCAGTCCTAGGTCTCTCTCTCTCTCTACCGTGCCGCCTTTGACTCCAGCGAGCACAATGAAAGGGGCAAGCTCGATCCCAGACGCGGACGCGCACAAAGAAACGACGCTCAGAAGGAATTAGGACTCACAGCTTGCGTGATGTCCACATGCTTCGTACCGACAAAATCAATCGTGATATTGGGCGCCATGTCAATATACACGGCTGTCCGATCCATATTGTAGACCTGATCTCGCTTACTGAAGCCTTTGAAGTAGTTTAGAATACTCCTCCTCGATACAATATCGCGTGATGGCTCCAAACGCATCAGCGGTTTCCTGTACACAAAATATAAATTTAGACACATTTTATGACTGTTGTGTGTTCAGTCACATCATTTACCTGCATGTGCCCTCTCGATGTTATTCCACGGTGCGTGATGCGACGAACGGACAAACCGTTTCGCGAGCCGTCTGAGAAAGGAGCGAATAGCGGTTTGGGAACAGGAAAATACGTACTCGGGGGAAACCTTAGCTGTCATTAATTGGAGGTATAGTATTGTCACGCTTACTTTAAAAACAAAGCATATTTTACAGACACGAACCAGATAGAACTATAAAGTCAACGCTGCTACTTACATTTCGCCTTATTGTTCCGCTTGTCAGTGATCCACGCTACGAGCTTAAGCTCCAGAGCCTGTGGTTGCGGTGTTGTCCACGCCTGTTGCCCTCGACGATGGGCGTTTTGCTCCCACGAGAGGTCGCGACCCCGTTTACAGTATCGGTGGCCTGAACCCAACGCCACAGAGTACCGCGGTGAACGCCAAACTGTGTTGCCAATTTAGCCGTGACGCCTTGCTCACGCGCAGCAGTCACGGCGTCGCGGCGGACTTGGTTGGTGTTGTGGGTGTGGGGCATTCGGTTGTTCTGTGTGTGGCTTTCGTTTCTCCGTATGTGTCTCCCATCTGTGTCTATTTTTACAAAAGCCCGTCAAAACAAGTACTGAATTTTTACGCCTGTTGCATTTAATCCGACCAATCCGGTAAATGAATCCGCATCGTTCGGCATGACGGAGACGGTATCGAGCAAGTGTTGCTACAATGCGCCTTCGCATTTTTTGGCTTCTCTTATGCTACACCAAATGCGAAAATCCTGTATCGACCAACACAGAGACACATTTGCAGTTAGCAAAATATTTTGAAAAAGCTACAGCCTCAGATTGGCAACTCAGCAAGTAAATGTTTGCATAAAGTCAGATGCTCTCTTAATTCGAGAAAATAAGAGATTTAATGCACTCGTTGAAAATCACGGCAAAAAATGACATGATGTAGGAGCCACTTCCCGATGTAGACATAGCTGCCAAACGTTCTGCTGTCTGACAGCATCGTCTTTGTCGTCACGGAGTTGTAGAAGAAGCGATTAATTCAAATCGGCCAGCTTCTACAGCAAGCTTGACATTTCCATCAGGTTATCCTCCAACGTAGTAAGCTCTTGTATACGTGATAGGCATGCATCATGCGCAAGCGTTTGACTGTTTATCATTGTATGCGGGTAGGATTGATGCGCAGTTGTGGCAGTGGCAGGTACAAGCAATGTGCGCGCTTGATAGCTTGCGTTCTTCAGAGTGGAAATGGCTTTGTCATCATGTTCCCTATTGGATCTTGTTCCGAATATAAGTGGGCCCTGAGGGATTCTTCTTCCGTATTTGCCGTGTAGTTTTTAGCTGAGCAGTTTGTTTGCATTGAAATGTTTCAGTAAAGTAATGCAGCAGGTAATGACCGGAAAATGGACCCCTTAGCTTTTTTGGCATATTATAGTAAAAAAATATCTTTGTCCTAAAAAAGAAACACGAATGAAAAGAAGAGAGAGATGCTCAGCTACTTGTTTCTATCGGCTGTAGGCTTAGGTCAACACACTACACCTCAAAAATGATGGGTAAAAATGAAAAAACCTTTTTGAGGGCATCAGATAATGACAATTTGTCAAGGGCATTATTAAGGGTACAAATAGGGTTATAGCACATTATAACGGGTAGCAAAATATGTCCAAAAGCTAATCCAAGTGGTAGTGCCTAGATTTGGAGTTCCAAGTAACTAGTATTCCCTGGATATCAGTAGAACAATTTAGCAACACTTAAAATCAAATCTATTTAGCATCATGCAAATCCATAGACTTATGCTGATATTGAGCGTCTCACGGCGCTTTCTTTTGCAATGATTGACTGCCAGGAAAGATTGAATGTCAGAACCGACACTTCGTGTTTCGCGCCGCTAAACTCATTGTCATTATCTGCTGTTTTTTATATCTGCCAGTAATATCACCTCAAAATTTATTTCGCGATTTTGATTGAACAACAAATATGAATTGTCGTTTTCTGCTGATTTGCCATTAACTGACGCATTACGTTATGTTACGAAATATTAGTTAGTAAACGGTTTTCTTTCGGGTGAGAAAACATCGCAACGAAAACAAAGTATTTTACAAAGGTGGTTTACCTACTGTATTAAGCCGTTTTGTTACCAACACATATCAGATCTCTATCATTTAAGGTGCCGTTGTACATTTAAAGTCGGAGTAGTGTACAGTAACGTGAGTCGACATGGGGATTTGCAAAACACGTAGTGATCCATAAATGTTTCATAATTCCGACCAAACGGATAATGTATAGAATTTGAAAGGTATAATGACCACACACTTCATGGGAGTCACATCCTTCAGTCCAGATTCCATCACATTCACGAAAGTCCATTGAGATTATATAAGATCATTTACACCTTTTCCCAATCAAAATGATAAACGTTTCAATCAAGTTGTAAATCGAGGTTTATTATAAAAAACTAAAACCAGATTTAAACCAAAAAAAGGTGCACCGTTCCACAACTGCCAAATTTGCCCATCTCCCGTTCCGATCAAAGACCGAGCACCATGTCTTCACCGTGTTCGGCCGCAACACAAGCCTCGCACAATGCCTCTTCATTCTAATCACAAGTCTTTGAGTGATGACATGCCAAGAGGCATGGACAGCTTCTCTCGTAAGCGCCAAACCATGCTCTGTGAGCGTGTCATAGTCGCCTCTTACTAGGAACAACTCCTTGCTCTCGGCCATGTGCTGGCGCATTCTTGCTTTCAGAACGCTCCAGCAGCCCTCAATAGGGTTCAACATGGGGCTGTACGGAGCGAGGCGGCAGATAACGAGCTTGTGGCCGTTCATGATGCCATCAGCAACCAGCAGAGCGCG
>JAADVW010000087.1:0-71515 GCA_023335875.1 Elongisporangium prolatum
GGATTTCCGTAAGCAGTTCGTGTGATTGCTCGTGCAAAGCTTAACTTTTTAGCTGGTCATAATCACAAAGTAGAGTGATGGTGACTGTGGGAAAGAACGGACAATCGTGCTGTCGTTTGAACACCAATGGCTACCGCAAAATGCAGTATCTACTACAGTACTGTATAATACCGGTATAGAGCGCATTGAGTGAAGAGGCAAAATTGTTCACCCCTCTAAAATGATTTTATCGACTAAAACGGGGTTAATGAATGTACTGGTACAAGAAACATTGCTTGAATGATTACCTTTACAGATTCATGACTTACAGTACATGATGTATATCAGTTGATAACTGAACGCGCTATATACTATTATACATGTTGTTTCTCTTTGGCTTTGATTGGCTTATCCGCATCGGCGTTTTGACCTCTGATTGGCTTCTCTGAAATATCTGTCTCACGTCTCTGTCCATCTTCTTTAACAACATCACTCTACATGAATATGTACAACTGTTGTCTTACTTTTGTGTAGTTGTAGATCGGTCAGTGAGTCAGCGTTGCCTTCGTATAAAGACAGCGAAGCAATACAAGCAAATATCGTAAAAACGCCCGATCAGAATGCTTAACAATAAGAATATGTGGAGTCACCAGGCGTGTAAACGGCACCTAAGTCGCCTCCACTGGTTTCGTTGGCCGCTGATGAGGGAGAATC
Source organism: Elongisporangium prolatum (assembly GCA_023335875.1). NCBI lineage: Eukaryota > Oomycota > Peronosporomycetes > Pythiales > Pythiaceae > Elongisporangium > Elongisporangium prolatum. The sequence continues at coordinate 694 of JAADVW010000087.1, forward strand.
GCGGGTGAATTGGCCGAGGATACTTCGACTCGCCGATACCGGGGTTTTCTTCCTTGCTGGGGTCGTGAATCCCAGTCCACAAGCGCGCACGGACGAAGAATATGTCTTCCGCGGACGCCTTGAAGCGCACAAAGAGCTCTTGCGCTGGTGAATCCTTTCACCAAGCGCTCCTTGCCTTGAATTGAGGCGGGAGAATGAACTCAACCGACCTTGCTTGGATCGTTTAACGTGCCCTACGTTTCGGGCACGGGTATTGAGGGTTGAGTTACCGCAAAGGCCAGCGGCCACTTTGCTTCTGACGACGAAGGGACGCTTGTGAGGAAGAGCGCAAATCGATAACTGTATAATCACTTAAACTTCCCTATATACCCTTTTCCTTGCCTATACAATTATCTAGATACTTCCCTTCACCTTCACGAAACTCCCCCCGCGACCTGTGCAGCAGTCGTTTCTTCATACACCCTTCAGATCTTCCTGGCTTCCTCGAAAAGATCTCCCGCCTTGTACCGAGCCGGTATGAACCGGTACGGATCACTGTGACCCGGTATGAAGTATTACTACTTTACGTATACCGGTACATACCAGTATGGTACAAAAACAATGGTACATGGTATGTCACTGTAAATACCACGGTCCAATCCGGTTCAACACAGACCGGTCCCGGGTCCCTAACCGGGCCAGTCCTGAACCTCTCGAGCCTCTTGACTGGGCCGGCGCCTGAGGAATTTGGTTAAAAGAAAATCTGCCAATCATTTTATCACACAAATGTTGTTCGATGACAGCCTTTTCTCTTTTGCCAACTTTGGATTGGAACTCACGAAGTCATGTGCTCGTACAAGGACAACGAACGAGATAAAAATCAATCGTACAAGAAATCGACCGCTCAACGAGAAGAATCTGGGGCAAGGGCACGCGTAACGAGATCAACGGAGCTGGGACACGAGAATAGACAAAAAGGGGTGAAGCGTCATCAGTGAAGTGACCTGTTGAGCCAAGGTCTGCGAACTAGATCATAAGAGCCTCCAATGGCTAGATCCGAATCTCTTGATCTACCACGTGATCAAGATCTATGGCTCGCATCAAGACCTCAAGGACGCAGCACGGACCTACCAGATCCCAGATCTAGACCTTGGATCTGCGTCCCGGATCTAGATCCTTAGATCCGGACACTCAGGTCAGACCTTAGGCCCGAAGTCAAGATCCAGATTCCCGGATCTATAGTTGATATCCGAGGCCCGGATCCAAGATCCAGATTCCCGGATCCGTACTTGGGATCCGAGGCCCAGACCCAGCTTTCGGGATCTAAAGATCTGATCCAAGTCTCCGTCGCACCCTAGATCTTGGACCCCGTTCGTGGCGCAGATCCAGATTCCCAGATTTACACTTGAACCCGAAGCCAGCCACCGAATCCGCAGCGTGGGTCCGACGACAATTCTCCAGATCTGTGGAATCTGATAGTAAAATCCTTGGATTTGAGGTGGATGTGAAGCCAGATATGTGGGATCTGAGAACCTGATCCAAGGCAAACCTGAAGACCAGATCTCCAGGTCCTGGGATAATTTGAAGATCGGATCTCAGATCCAGGGAAAATCTGAAGATAAATTCAGTGCGAATCTGAAGCCTAGATCCAATGGATCTATGATGAGAGACGGATCTACAACCAGGCCACGGCGGGCAAATGAAAGGTACGTGAATCCAGTTAGTAAGTGTCGCAAGAGGATGGGAGAGATTACAATAGGACGATAGGAATGAATGGCTAGGAACGTAAAAGATAAACCTGTTGTCAATTTGCTCTCTTCTACGCAAGTCTTTGGTAAAGTGGTCTTATGACCTTTGTGTCAGACCAATCGTGCCCTGAACGTAAAGGCACGTTAAACCAAGTCAAGGCGAGGTCAGTTGCGCTCTGGAGTTGCGTGAAGGCTCGATTACGAGTATCTAGCGTCTGCAGGTCCAGATCTTTGCCTGTACGCGCCATGGGCAGGGATTCCAACCCCTGCAAGAAGACACCCATCAGATTCCAGCGGATAGAAATATCTCCGGCTGGGTGACCTGTGCTGTCCGATCCCAAAGTTGGGAGAGGCACGTCAAGCGACAACCTTCCAACCCGTAGAGCGACGAACGAAACTGGTAAAGACAGCTATTGCTGAGGTCTTTACGCCTGGTGACGCGCAGTTCCACTCGATTGCAATAAATTCTGCCGGGGAAATATGACACAGGCGTAATTGCGGAATTCGATCATCATAAACCCGGTCCTCTAAGTATCCCTGCTTTCCAGCCGTGTCTCACAAAACTAACCACAATTCATTGACTTGAGCTTGATCTCTCTTCACGCCGACCAGTTAGCCCCACTAAACGATCAGGTCTACGACATTCTTCTATAGCTCGTAGACGTTTTGTCACAATGACCAGTAGTGTTTGTTTTGTCATTTCTCTGCCGAAAACATTAAAAAAAATACAGGAAGGTTTATTAACGAACAAGTATTTGGTTGCTGAGTTTAGCGCAAGAACATATGAGTCCTTACCTGGATGATTGTATTGTCGTGTAGCGTGATATATTACTGGAACTCTTACGCGTGACAACGATATCAGTAGCAGCTCAGCACTTAGTAGAATATTTACGGTGCAATGGCGTTGATTCTTACCTTTCGCGTTGTGCTGCTTAGTGTGTTGCCAATGCGGTGGCCAAGCGATTCAAGACTGTGATGTGCAACGTTTGACCGACAGCAGAAGCGTGCGTGTTAACTCCCAGCAAGGATCATACGTTTGAACAAGACGGCATACCTCGAGAGCTCCGAGAGTGGTGCGGGGCTGTGTTCGTACCCCTCCCCCATCAGCACTTCTTGTGCCTTGTGACGACACGGGATCTTGGCGGGCACACTAGCGTGCAAATGACAGGAATGACACACACTGCATAGTCTGCGTACCGCGGATTCTATGAAACGAAACGATAGTTTGAAAGAGCTAGCACAACTTGATTTACATGAGACCGCATTTGGTGATCTCACCTGCTCGTTTGTTGTTGGGTCGCTCCAAATGCATCCTGTCTTTTCCTGTCCTTGATCTTTGCAGTCTGAGTGGATAAAATGGGTGGCTCGAATTTACTGGCAAATTGTGCATTGAGAGTATCAGTTTTTCTCTACCAATCGAGCATGTTATTGTCAAAAAAAAACTTCTAGAGTGCATTTACGACACCCACTACTGATGCATGTACATGTTTTTAATAAAAAGGATCAAATGTTAGAGAAAGCATTGGTAGTCGCGCATGGCTTGACAGAACTTAGCTGTAGATGCTGGCGCCACATTCAGGGAAGATTTGAGTAAAATGAACAAAATATCGGTTAGAGACACAAGCGGAGAGATCTAAGCTAAACTATAGAGTACTGTATGCAACCGTGTTCATGGAACACCGTAAAAAGCTTAAGTATGCGAGCTCGTAAAAAATAAAAACGGTAAAATTGCGAAAATAATGTGTACATTGTTCGTTTAAAATCAATCCCCGAGCAAATAGCTAAACGGCTAATGGGAAATCAATGGCACACAGAATCACGGCCAACCGAATGAGAAATGGAGGTAATGCGCCCCTGGCTAAGGAGAAAGGGTCTCCGACTTGACCGTGCCCCTGAAGGTTACGCGCAAGAACATTTGGAGAGGTCTGATGTTGCAAACCCTACGCTAGTGTGCTCATGTCTACTGTACTTCCTGCTGGTTGGGAGATGGTGGCATCCCTAGAAAGTTGGTCGTGGCGGTGTATGGCCGAATATACCTTTTTATGTCAAAAGTTCCGTGAACACCGTAGGGACATAAACACCGTTGTATACGGTATGGATAATTTCCTTTGAATTTACCGTCTTCGGAAAGGTGATTTCGAAGTGATTTATAAAGACGCATGTATTTAAAAAGCGTGACACAAACACGTCCTTGAGAATTGTATTGCATGATACTGTACTCTAGGAAGTACTGTTTGTCTGTGTTAAAACAAAACAATGGGGTCAGTCGGTAAAAAGATAAAACGCGATACTTAGCCCAACAAAGGGGGATATTCGAGAGGAACCCGAAGAGAGGGAAGCATGTAAAGGTGCTGATCTAGCTTAAACTTTCTGTCACCAACTCATTATTTACCACCTCCGGGATTTTCCTGTGACAGCAGTAATTATGACTCTCTAAAAATACGCCAGGGGTGCATAAAAGTGAGCATTATTCTGCATCAATACGTTAACAGTCCAATTGAAAAATATTTTTAGTATTGAAAAGCGCAAAAACATTTATATTAGAGATATTCCGCAGTCCAAGATGCAGGCGGAAGTATCTAGAGCTTTTTATGGGCAAGGAGAATGATATATAAGAAGATTTATTGTGCCTTGCAGCGATTTTGGCAAATCCTGATGAGTTCGGGCCGATTTATATGCGGAAAAGGCGCATGTACGCTAAAAAGGTGCACATAAACTGGACAGATGCTAAACCATAAGGTTTGATTTAAATAAAAATTCCCTGATTTACACACCAAAAACGCAGAAAAATGGTCCATTTAGCGGACTCCCTCCGTCCCACAAGAGAATCGACACTTTTGTTAGTGTGGCACACAAATTGTTTTATTTTGCTCTGATTGGATAAAATTAAAAACGAGTCTTATGAGTATATGTTTTCGTACTCAAAAATGTGCGGCAAGCTCCAAGCTCTCACGCACACGGCAGCACACGCATTCATTTTCGAAAATGGGACGGAAGCAAGGGGCAAGCGATCTCTCTCAAGCGCAGAAACGTCGAATCCTGCATCGACTTGCAGAAAGCAGCCTCAGGGGCAAGCTTCCATACAGCGCAATTAGTCGTGCTGCCATTGCCTTCGGGCTTCACAGGACCACAGTCAGCAAGTTTTGGTCGGCTCGCGCTGCCGTCCTCGAGCCATGTGCCCCCATTCCAAGCCAGTGCGGGCGCACCACCACCTACAACGGCGAGAAGCTGCGAATGCTTGTCGCGCTCGTGCCGTACGAGCTACGGAGGTCCCTGAGAGCTTTAGCTGCGGCGACGGGCGTCTCCAAGTCGACGCTGACCCGAGCCGTCAAAGATCGCGAGGATGTGCGCTTTGTGACCGTCGCACTGAAGCCGTATCTCACGGATGATCATCAAAAGCGCCGCATGCCTTTACTCTATCGTTTGTTCGGGTCGCGAGAGGTATGATATATTTATTTTGCTATATTTTATGGATGATATAATATTTACCTAATTATTGTGTATACATTTGTAGAGAGACTGTTCTTTGAGCCTATGTATGATCGCATACATGTAGACGAGAAATGGCTCTATATAGACAAAGCATCTAGATGAATCTACCTGTTTGCTGATGAGGACGTACCCCAACGCGCTAGAATCAACAAGAGGTACTTAACTAAGTTGATGTTTCTTAGTAGCTGTTGCCCGCTCACGTTGGGAGTTGGGACAGTTACAACAAACGGACATTCGATGGAAAGATCGGACTTTGACCGGTTGTCGAGACCTCTCAGGAACCGCAAATCAAAGAACCGGCCGGCCAATGTCCCGTATATTGTGCCCGTGGAGATGACGAAGGCAGTGTACTAGTCCACGCTCATCGCACACTTGATTCCTGCAATCAAAGCCTTATGGCCAGGTAATTCTAACATTTCATATTTGAATATGCGTCCATTATGAAAGGTATTAACTTATTGGGGTTTGGTACTGTAGATAAGCGTTCCATCAAAATCCAGCATGAAAACGCCGCCCCGCGCAAGTCGAACACAGCAAACGAGGTGAAGACGGCTTGCTGCGCGGATGGATGGGAAATCAGCTTTGATCGACAGCCGCCACGCAGTCCATACATGAACGTCATCGATCTTGGCTTCTTCGCGTCCATCTAAGCCGCGAAACACACACTCAAGGCGGCGTATGGAATTGACGGCTTAATTGCAGTCATCAAGGAAGCGTTTGCAAGCATGGAGGCGACAACACTCAACAAATGCTTCCTGACGTTGCCGTCTGTGCTTGAGTGCTGCATGGAGGCAAAGGGTGGCAATAATTATCGCATCCCCCATATAGGGAAAGATCGTGTTGCGGCGCTAGGCGCGTTCCAGTATCCCTGCCGTGCTGGACTGAAAGATATGCACTGGCACTGCATGCGTTCCACGAGGCTAATATTTAGGTGAAACAGTAATTTTTTACCAGGCGTACCCTTAAATTGAGCTTTAATCCATTTCGAGTTTTCATTGGCTAAAATATTTCGAAAAGTCGCTTATCATGCGAATCAAGGTGCCTTGTTTGATAAGTAATTGCAGAAAAAGAAGGCATTTTAGCCAGTAGAAAGCAACGTTTATCGATAGAGGAGATCGCTGTGATTTAAGTCGTGTACTGCTCAACTTAATCAGGTAAAAATTGAAGGCGCTGCGAAATTTTCGCGTAGCTCTTTGTAAAAATGGGTTGCGCAATGCACAGCATTTGCTTTATCGAACGTGCAAAGCACACACGAGAATATATACACGTGTTCTCTATGCTACCAGCTTTCTCATGGTTCTTTTAGACCTACAATTGGCCTACTATTTTTTTAATTGTTGATGATTTTGCAGACTGTCGATTCTCATGTGAGACTGCGGGAATGAATTCACTTTAGTGGACCTTTTTTCACACACATTGTCTTGGGTCATGCCAGATTTTGGACGTCAAAACCGCCGGCAAACTATGTGAAAAGCAAAATAATTGGTTATATAGTATCGATTTGCGCTCTTCTGCACAAGTGTCCCTTCGTCGTCAGAAGCAAAGTGGCCGCTGGTCTTTGCGGTAACTCAACCCTCAATACCCGCGCCTGGAACGTACGGCTCGTTAAACGATCAAGGCGAGGTCGGTTGAGTTCATTCTCCTGCTTCATTTCAAGGCAAGGAGCGCTTGGTGAAAGGATTCACCAGCGCAAGAGCTCTTTGTGAGCTTCGAGGCGTCCGCGGAAGACATATTCTTCGTCGTGCGCCCTTGTGGACTGGGATTCACGACCCCAGCAAGGAAGGCAACCTCCGGTATCGACGAGTAGAAGTCGCCATCATGCTGTGTTGCCCGCGCCTGTAAGAGTGAATTGAATCTGATTGTGTTGCTTCGTGTCGAACAGTGTCGAGTGAATCGTGTGCGGTCCGGTCATAAGTATAATGTCGCCAAGAGTACACCCAAAGAGAGATTTATTAGTTGTCTATGAGATGAATCCTCTACAGAACGCCATGTTAAGCAGAACCTCAGTCGCAGATGGGATCCTACAACGCGATAGCAGGTTGCATTTGCTCGGGGATATATCGCTTCGATACTGGCGCGGGGTCAACGATGAGGCCGTCCGCGATGCGAATCTTGTAATCCGCGATGAAGCAGTCCAGCGCGCCTGCCTTGTGGAGTTTCCTGAACCCCTTCAGCACCTTGACACTCGAATTCGCTGCAATTGTGTGCTCGCCGAAGAAGGCCTCAATGTTTTCAACTGCAGTCGTGTCTACACCAAGCACGCGATCACAGAAGTCATCTGCTGAGTCATCGAGCTTGTACGCCCCCGCGAAGAGACACATGAAGCCTGCAACCTTGCGCACTTCGTGGCGTTTCTTCGTTTCGATGAACAACGTGTACGTCCGTCCCTCGTACCACTCGTACCAGACTTCGATGAAGCGCACGCTGGCGTCTACGACGCTTACGAGAATAGCATGAACGCGAAGGTGATCTCGAACGATCACATTCACGAGACGATGAGCCTGAAGGTCGGCTACCACGGAATGGTGAGCGACGAAGACTGCTATCGCGGACCTTCTCGACCAATTCGCCAGACTCGCATGAAGATGAACGCGAGCGGGCTGGCGACACAGCATTGGCTTTGAGACCATGGCGCTGTGCGCTGGATAGATCCGCACCCTTGGAATGGGTGGGATCGCGAATAGAGCGCTTTGCAGTTGACTGCGCCGTCGCACGGTTTTCTCGAACCCACAAGACGACTTGGCGGCGTGGCCGCATAGTCGTCGACAGTCATAGGTGAACCAGAGGATTCAGGCGTCTTTTTTTGGACTGCCCTCGACCTCATGATCAGACTCATCGTAGTCGATCAGGCCCTCCTCTTGACTGTACTTAAGGTAAAGGACCAGCTCGTTCTTTGAGGAACTGGAGCAATCCTTCTGCTCAACTTTTGAGGGTTTGGAGCGATACTCTTGGAGAGTAATGACCTTGGGCGCAGTGGAGCCCTTATGCGCAGGGTCGGATGGTTTCGTGCCCTTGGATGCAGTAGTGCTCGACGAACAGGTGCGATCCACACGAGTATTGAAGACGTCACAGGGACGTCGGGCTCCACAGCCATCGCACCGCTAGAGTCCTTACACTCAATACCCCTTGAGGGCGCCTTCGACTCCACGGAGTCTAGAGGGTTGGCGGCCCCAGAGCCAGCTTTGTCATCCGTGTCGGGCGCTGGCTCGGGTGGCACCTTTGCGCCACGAGCGCGGCGGGCAGTCTGCTTGCTATCAGCAACGGCCGATGCCCCGGCGTCTTGGGCCTTAACCGTTGAGGACTTTGGCCCCGACGCGACTGTCGGTTGGGCGATACCCTTCTTGCGAGCCACCGCAGTCTTCGATGCCGCTGTCGAGCGAGCATCAGTTTCGGATGAACCATGCGTGTCCTTAGGCACTGAGGTTGAAGCGTCTTTGGCATTCTCGGTGGCGCCAGCGACGCGCTCCGTGAGCTCCTTGGTCGTTGGCACGTGGTCGATTGTTGAAAATTACCAAAACGACAAGGAGGGGCCGCAGTCCCTTATTTCGAGAGAACAAACAGAGTGTTTCTCGTTTTAAGTGCCACCTCCTTGTTGTGACAACGGGTTATCCTTTTGTATCATAACCATGTAACGTAACCCCGTTACACAAAGAGTTTAGAAATTCTTTTTCAACGAACAAAATATCCTCGAGAATATCTACCTGTTGATTCAGGTCGCCGTGAACTGAATCAACAGGTAGATATTCCTGAGGCTCTCCTTGAAGGCGCGAAGCCACGAAGTCATTAACACAACGAACATTTCTAGCAGCTAAAATGGCTTGGTCGCCAAAATATTGATCCTATGGCATGCAGTGCAAAAATCTTCCATACATGTCATCGAGCAGTCAATTTTGAGGGTACTGTAGACGTCCGGCTATTTCTTCTGGAGGTACACGAAAAAGATCGAAGTTTGGAAACTCTTCAACGCAATCTGGTTGGAGAATAAGATCGTCCGGGATGCGAGTATGATGGTCCCCAAGACTCGTTTCGGTGGTATTCTTCCGTCGCCGATGCTTAGAAGGAATTCAGAATATTCGGCAATATTGGAAGCAGCAGCTTGTGAGTGAGCAGTCTGCACACGTACGTTAATGGTGAGGTACAGCTGACGGAAATGCGGCCATAGCGAAAATTTCTTGAGGCACGCATTTATACATGCACCGTATCCGACAGCATCCTTGACAACTGGGAGAATTTGGCGAAAATCACCTGATAAAACGGTAACCTTACTTTTCATGGGCTCGTCGTTGTTGCGCATTATGTCGCACGAAGTCCGACTGAAGCCTTGAAAGCGTAGCGGTGAGTCATAGGAGCTCCGTCCCATTTGATTAGAGAAGCGAAACGAAACGAAGTAACCCTGGGAGATCAGATTGCTTCGAGATAAAGTATGTGGATTAAGTGGTATTTTGGACTGGAATCTTGAAAGTTGAATGCGTCATTTTTCCATCCGTCAAGAGCAACGCAGCAATGCCGCTGGAAGCAAGTGCAAGTGAAATGTTTATGTAACTGCCGAGCATTTGTTCAATCAGGATAGATTTCCTTGTACCGCCAGGTACCATCAGGGCCGTTTATAACGAACAGCTTGTTTCCTCGGCGTGGATATTGGACTGTCTTAATGACGCTACCGCAAACAACGAGTTGGGTTGTGTTGAGCATATCAACCTGGGCAAAATCTCGTCCAGTGTAGCATCATCGTAAGCTTTTCTTTCTTCTCCACTATAGTATTTCTTGTGGCTTTTCACGAATGAGATCAGGGAAGATAGACAGTTGAGGTTCAGTGTCAGAAAAGTGCGCCAAGATCTTTGAGTTGGACCGCAAAACCGAATCAAGACTCGTCCAAATTGCACTCGTCTTTCACTATCCCATGAATCCGCGATGAACTGGCGTTAGTAATCTTGCGAAAATTCATCTTGAAATTTCGACCTTTGAGGCATGATGATGTTTGGCAGGGAGTATACCTGTTAAGAATCAATCCTATTGGTCAAATTGAGGTTAATGCTATTGACCTAAAGTGTTGTATAAGTATCATTTCCTAGCCAATCAGATATCTAGACTGTCCGACCAGTCATTTTACCGAGGGATGTGAATGAATGGCTCCTGATATGCGGACACCACTGACGTACGTGTCTCGCCTGGCCATTTCTGAACTCACGGTTACTACAACATTTCAAATACCGACCCGACGACTCCGATAAGTTACACACAAGTGAAGAGTGTCTCCTCCCATGGACTTGAAAGGTTCAGCGGGAACCACAGAGGGTTCACTATGTGGAAGGATAAGGTGCTCACGCACATCCACCAAGAGGACCAAGAGTACCGTCGTGGTCTACTGGAGAAGGACTGTCCTGAAACAACCGTTCTGATGGTCGACTTCACCAAAAGGTCACCTGAAGAGCCGATGTTTACGGTCACTGACCAGTCACTGACCCAAGACGAAGCGCGTTGCTTGAGGTGGAAGGTCGCCCACTGGTCACGCGCAAGAGTCGCGATGCAGAACTTGCTCAATCAAGCTCTGCCAAATGCGTTTCTCTCGACACTGCGGGATTCCGTATCCAAAGTGGATCCGTGTGACGTGTGGAAGATACTCGAGCAGAACTACGGGCTCGGTGATGCGGCTGGGCGCATTGAGCTAACAAGATCGTGGAACAAGTTGATGAACTCCAACTGGAAGGATCTCCGCATGATCTTTCCCATCTCAAGAAGCTGCGCAACGACATCAACAGGAAGATCCATGCGCTGATTGGCCGAGAAGTGGTGACGGAAGCATGCCTCTGTGTTGAAGTCCTGTCTCAACTTCCATGCGAGTTCTGGGCAAGTTCCATCTTAATGTCCGTCGACGGTTTCACGATCGAAAAGGTTGAAAGTGGACTAAGAAGAGTGTTCAGCGACAAATCGAAGAAGGAAATCGGCCTCCAAATGGAGAAGAGGTAACCGATCAACATCAATGTGATGCGCCAGCAAGCCGACAAGAAGCGAAAGAAGGATACGACCGAGGTCAGTGAAGGCAAGTGGTCAAGGAAGACCACTTCAAGTCGGACTGCAACTTGAAGGCCCAAGACCGTGACTCAAAGCGGCCTGGAGGCCCGATTTTCAGAGCTGACATCAAGACGGTACCAGAAGCCAAGAAGGCCCGAATGGGCGCAACCAGCATGATGGCTGTTAAGACGTTGCCCTTTCCGGAACCTGATATCAGTGAAGAATCACTGAGTGCGATCGACAACGCGACCCTTGAGGAACTGATGGGGGCCGATGACATCGACAAAGCGGGTCTTGAGTTCACCGGAGATGTGCCCCTCAGCGACAATGACGACAAAATCGTCAATCAGCATGAGTCCTAGCACGGCAATGGACATTGACGAAGAGGTAAGACTGAAGTATGGAATCTACCTGCGCGCACTGAAAAGAGTCAAGCTAACCGATTCTATGTGGATTGTTGACACAGGAGCTGGTCACGCCCTAACACCGGACAAAGGTTGGTTCAGCAGTCTCAGAAGATCCACAAGCCACACCTTTGTGTATGGAAACGGCAGTACATCAAGTAGTCAGATGATAGAATCTATACTATTAAATGTATTCAATCCAGCAGGACATTTTCGTACTGTAAAGTTAAGCGATGTTGCATATGACTCTAAATGTGGGAGCAACCTTTTGAGTGCGTATTATCTGGCAAAACAAGGGTGCCAATTTACTCAATCCAAGTCAGGAGATTTCCTGTACTTTCTTGGAGAAGGCAGGAGATTACTATTTGTTGCTGTGGCAATAGGTGAAGTATATTACTTACCAACCCAAAAAGTGGAAAGGAAAAGGATAATAAACGCCCTTCAAAGATATACTCCATTCAGAAGGAAATACTCTTAAAAGAATGGCATTTAAGACTAGGCCACAAAAGATAGACTACTACGGATTATGGCAAATCAAGCAATTGAAAACCTACCCATGATACCGTACAGTGACCTTAAGGATAAAAAATTCTTCTGTAGAACGTGAGCAATAGCCAAATCAAGGCGGATGTCGTACAGAAATATATCAGGAACCCAACCCATTGGACCTTCGCATACCCTGTATATGGATACAATGGGAAAGATGAAGGTCAAGGGACTGTACGGGACTCACGGATTTATGTACGCTCTCAATATAGTAGACGATGCAACTACCTATAAGTGATCTTTTGTATTCAAATCACCGCCAGAAGATATATAATCAAGTACTTAATAATGCAATTGGAAGTTCAATTCCGTATATCGTGAAAACAAAGAATAAGAACTGACGGCGGAACAGAATTTGTAAACGAGAAAATGAATCAACTGTGCGCCGAAAAGGGTATACTATTCCAAAAGTCCAATGTTGAATCTCCAGAAGAAAATTGAAGTGCGAAGAGATCCCATCAGACGATCATAGGAAATTTAAGATGTGCCTTATTAGGAGCAAATATGACAGCAAAATGGTGGCCCGAGGCCCTAATGTATGCATCTGCCGTAATTAACAGAACACCAATGGAAAGATTAGGAAAGAAAAGTCCGCATGAGGCATTATACGGAAAGAAACCCGACGGATTACCAATTCATACATGGGGCTCAACCTGCTATGCCCATACACCAAAACAAAAACGATCTGACAATAAGCTGAGCGACCGAGCACTAGAATGCCAACTGCTTGGTTTAGCCCAAGACTATAAAGGATATAGACTCTTGGACGTAAAAAATAATAAGTATCTAATCGCACGAGACGTGAGATTTGAAGTAACGGATACTGATAATCTGATTGATGTATCTTTTCCAAAATTAGCACAGTCGCCATTATCAGAAAGTGAAAAAGACGATACCCAAGGTTTAGGAAAGCGAGGCCGAGAAGAAGCAAATAGTAGTATATTTCAGCCTGCGCAAACAACCACGGTAAAAGGGAGCAAATTTACCGGTAGGAAATGACGAAACAGTGGGAGCTGATGATACACTATCAGACCCAGTTTTAGCACCGCGACCTAAAAGGATAAGGCATCCGAATTCTCGGCTAAAAGACTTTGTCAGGAGTGTTTATTCACTTAATAAGGGAATGACACGGATTCCAATTCCGAGGTCACTAAAGGAGGCACGATTTGGCCCAGATGCTAAACAGCGGGAGACTGCAGTATCCACAGAGTATAATGCACTAATCTACAATAAGACATGGAATTCATTGTACCTCCCCCCAGGAAGGAAAGCACTTGGGTGTCAGTGGCTATTTGACGTTATGTATAACGCAGATGAAACTATTGACCAGTATGAAGCTAGATTAGTCGTTTTAGGTAATACGCAGCAGTATGTAGCTCGATATGAGTTGTTACGGTTACTTCTCGCGGTTTCTACCATATTGGATTATCACATCCATCCGATGGACGTGTCAACTGCCTTCTTAAACGGAGATTTAACAGAAGAAATCTGTATGAGGCAACCACAAGGATTTCGACACGGGTCACTGGACACTGTGTAAGTTAAAGAAATGTTGATACGGTCTAAAACAGGCCCCGCAAATCTGGTACAGTGTACCTAATTCGTTCCAAATCACGTTGGGGTTTTTACGATGCAAAAAGGAGTACTGTTTGTACCGTAAAAAGTGGGAGGTAAATGGAGTAACCCACATCGTACTCATCTGTGTGTACGTTAACGATTTAACCGTTGCGGGTTCCCACATGTCATCCCTTAAAGAAATAAAGACAAAGTCATGTGGATGATTCACTATGAAAGACTTAGGCGAGCTTTATTATCTCCTAAAAAATGGAAATTAAAAGAGACAGGAAAAGAAAGTTATTGAGTATTTCTCAGCACAAGTAAGTACATCCATGATTCAGAAATTCAATACGGAAGACTGTGAAATAGAAGCCACCCTACGGGCTAAAACTGTAGTACTGGAAAATGAGACAAAGCTAACACCAGAGCAAAATTGCGGCTCAATCATTCGATTACAGAGGGATTGTAGGCACTCTCATGTACTTGGTTAGAGCCACTAGATCTGACATAGCGAATGCAGTAAGAGAATTCAGTAAATTTCTCTCATGCTATAAAAGACACATTGGAGGGCAGCCCAGAGGGTACTCAAGTATTTGAAAGGGACATAGATATATGGCCTTATTCACGATGGAAACCAAAATGGTTACGTATGAGGTGTACACAGATGCGAGCTTCGCGAATGCAAATGAAGGTAGAAAGTCCATAACTAGGTATGTCATGCGTGTCGTGGAAAAGTGCACGCCAAACTACAGTAAGTCTACACACAGCACAAGCTGAGCTTATAGCAGTAAGCGAAGGAATAAAAGAAAGCGAGTGGTTTCTATTAAAAAAAAATCTAGGATTCCAGAGAGATGAAAATTTTATCACATGCTGGTGCGGTAATATGGCAGCCATCAGCATAGTAAAAGACCCAGCAAGTCATTCTTCAACAAAACAAATTGAAACAAAGTTTTTGTATTCAAGAGAAGTGCATGAAAAAAGAAGAATTGTGATTTAATATTGCAACACGAATGATATGGTGGCCGACGCCCTGAACCAAAGCTCTATGTCACAACCAGTTTGAGAAATTAAGAGGAAAAATGGGTGTTGAGAATATCAGTAAATTTGGGCTGTAAATAAGTGAAAACATTGGAACGACTAAGAAATAGATCCAAACTAAGATGATAAAACAATGCTTTCGATTAATACTCAATATACAGTGATAAGGTTTTTCTTTTGCGAAGTACAGTAAGAAAAGTAAGCTAAGAAAGTACAGTGATAACAGTAAGTTGTTGAAATAAAGTGTTAAACGTGAAGTTAAAATAAAGTTAACACGATGACAAGTGGGTTCAATAAGTTTATTTACCTATAAAACCTAACCTCTCAAAAGCCAATAGATTAAAGTCTGGGGTGCAGTGACTAGATATGATTCTAGCCTATTCATTGGGCACACTAAAGGAGGAGGGACTTAACCCACTTCAGCTTGGGCGTCTTTGGCCTACTGCTCCGAATGTAGTGCTGGAAATAGTTCCGCCGAAAAGTACATATACCATGGCTTGCTGCACGCCCTTCACCCAGGAGGGATCTTTTAAGGCGAACCTGGCTGATTGAGAAGTGAACACTCAAGTCTGGCTGGACCAGGACGCTAAATCAAGGTTTAAGGTTTTTTCCACTAAAGATTCCATATCTTTAAAATTTCCAGAGAATTGGGTACTTCTTGAAGAGGGAAAGAGATCCTGATTTAAGTCTGGATTCAAGAAATCTTAGCTAAGAAATCTAGAAAGATATCGGTAAAAGAAGATCCATGGAAGAAATAAAAGAAAGTTAGAGGTAGCACATTAACGGCAAACTTTCTATGGTTTGGAAATCCTGAGAGGTACGGGGATTAAATCCAGAAGTTGTGCAGAAAAGGGCAATAAGTGTGAGGGACCGCGCCAGAGGCGCCATGTCGAAGGTTCAAAAAGAGATATGCACAAAGAAGACCTTAGCTGAAAAATACACGGAAGCAATAGGTGGCAGGACCAGCTGGATATTAAATGGGTGTGTTAAGAATCAATCCTATTGGTCAAATTAAAGATTGATGCTATTGGCCTAAAGTGTTGTATAAGTATCATTTCCTAGCCAATCAGATACCTAGACTGTCCAACCAGTCATTTTACCGAGGGGTGTGAATGAATGGCTCCTGATGTGCGGACACCGTTGACGTACATGTATCGCCTGGTCATTCCTGAACTGACGGTTACTACAACAATACCCATATCGTAACAAAACTCTGGCGTAGTTGGTGTAGCATTTGAAAGTAGGCTTGTGTAAGACACAAATCCCACTCTTTGTCATTTTCCATGTATCCTTCTGTTAAAGCGGCGTCACGATACGTGTCGTAAAGCTGACCCCGAACAATTTTCAAAGCTTCAAACGAAGCTGGACCGTGTCTATGACAAAGAACCAATCGAAGGTAAAGCAACTCAGTATTAGAGGGAGAAATATGGACTACACTCTCTCCACTGTGTCAACATGTTGTTTGTAGAGAACCCATTGTTTCGTCTTGGCATCCCATCTAAAGTACTTGGTAATATGTTGGTAGAGAATCCTCTCAGCAATGTCGGAATACTTGGTACAAATCTCGATAAACGCCGTGAGCATCATCCTTTCTCCGGAGCGTAGTACTTCTTCAACATGCGGCGTCCTTGAGGTTCTAACGAGAGCCGTAGATCTTTGACCACTCGGCTCGCGTAGCTCTTGACTCAGTAGATCAGCTTTTCTTCTCTTGGTACCGTGGTATGATTACCCACTCCTCATGTCCCAGATCCTCTAGGTTGGATGGTTGTCGTGCCTCTCGTGTCTCATCGCGATTGGTCCCGTTGGGTACACCCCTGTCCCAGATTCCGTAGATCGAGCGGTTGATTTCTGGCACCACTTTACCACAAATGTGCTTAGTCTGCAAAATCAGATGGATACGCACTGTCGATTATATCTGCATGTGCACACGTGGTGATTCCTGGCAGAAAAACTTACAAGTCCAATCTGGTGAGTCTGTTGGCGCTGTCGAATCTAGACGGGAGTTTCCGCGCAGCAGGCACTCATTTGTTTTAGAAAATCAGAGATCCCGAGACCATCACTCTTCGTCATCGCCCCGTCTCTGACACAATTTTTTGGTCAAAAAATGATGAGTGTGCGCCAGACTGGACAGACTAAGGCGTTTTTCATATCTCAGAATAAGGCAATAGCCTCGTGCTAATTTGGCAGTCTGTGGGTCCTGGCCAAGGTCTGGGTTACGTTTTTGGTGCCCTCAGACCCCACTTGAATAACCATAAATTACCAATTAGAGAACACCAACAGCAGCAACCGGGAGGTAGCAGAACCTGCGCGCTTCGTCGAAACCATAGTCCCGCAGCAGCAGCTGCACCAAATCAACCGTCACGACCAGCTACGACCAGCTCGACCTATGCCTGCACCCAGCACCAAAATGTCCACGACGACGTGTCAATTCAGGCTCATGCACGAGAGCAGTGCCCGAGCTGCACTCGGCCACGAGCGTGAAGACCATCATAGGCTTCGCGTGTCCGTATATCGACTTGCTGGACACGCTAACGCTCATCGACCACATCAAGTACTCGCTCGTTATTCGGTCAATGTGCCCAGGGGCCTGGATCTCGAGGCGCGCATCTCATCCGCTGGTTGCTCTTCAGTCGTTCCAGCTCCTGCGGCGACCACGAACGGAGTGAAATGGTCTGGAGACGGGCGAGCCTTTCGTGCCCAAGGCGCAGAGCTGCACTACATCTCAAGTTTATTGCGTCGGTCAGCGAAGGTAAACGGAGAAGCCAGAAAGACCGAGTCAATCCAGTTTTGGAACGCTGAAGCCCAGTCGTCTGACAAATCGCCGATACGTCGAATATTGTGATTGGCCTGGCCAGAGCAAATACGAAGGCACTCTGATCATTTGATCAGAGTGCCTTCGTCGCGCAGTGGAGCGAGCACCGTGCCAAGCTCGAAATGGGCCTTGGCGTCCGTGCGGTCATTGATAGACATTGGGACAATCGGAATGTCGGCCGTCGGATGGATCAAAAACATGGGCACGAACACGCCGTGGTCATAGCCATGATCCACAAGTTTGGTCTTGATCTGGGCCTTGCCCAGCAGTGAGCTGACTCGTTTGGCGAAGTCCGGGTCGCCTTTGGCGCCGTAGACGATATCGTAGGACTCACGAGGAAAGCCAAAGCGGCGCGTCCTTAGTCTTGTAGATCTTCTTGAAGACGCTGCGCACGTTCTTGGCAGCTTTGCAATTGCTGTCCATGCCATTGACGCCATTGCTCAGTAGCCACAACGGGCCTGGGCCGTGGGAGACAGCGACAACTAAGGACGCGCCGCTGCTCAAACGAATTCTTTTCGTGTCTGCACACTGGCAGTCCGAGACCAACCAGGGCTTCGAGATATTCAACTCCAGTGAGCCTGAGATGATTTATGATTACTTTGGCTTTCCTCGTGAGTCCTACGACATCGTTTACGGCGCCAAAGGCGACCCGGAGTTCGCCAAACGAGTCAGCTCACTGCTGGGCAAGGCCCAGATCAAGACCAAACTTGTGGATCATGGCTATGACCACGGCGTGTTCGTGTCCATATGTCTCATGCGCCCGGATGTCGACATCCCATTGTCAGTGTGTCTATCAACGACGGCATGGACGCTACGGCTCATCTGGAGCTGGGCAAGGCTCTAGCGCCACTGCGGGACGAAGATACTCTGATTATTTGCTCAGGCCAGCTCACTCACAACATGCGTTGGATTGGTCAGCCGACGTACCCTCGGCTCTCGAATTCCAGGACTGGATAGACTCGACTCGGTCATCTCGCGTTCCTCCTTGAGCTTCGCTGAGCGAAGCCACCAACTGGAGACCTGGCTCGACGTCGCGCCGTCGGTCTACTTGGCGCCGGATCACTTCATTCCCTTTGTGGTCGCTGCTGGGGCAGAATGAGCAAGGCGGATCCAGCAGCCGATAAGCTCTTCGGTGGCTGGGGATCTGCTCAGGTCTCTTTTGCGTCCTACACCTGGGGCATTACCAAGTCATACTTCAACATGCACGTCATCGCTTTTACCTCTGTTTCTGCATAACCCTTCAATACTACAACATGATGTCACCCATCAAGTCTTCCAGGTCGTATACCACTGTGACGTGACAGTCCAGTGCACGTGTTTCATTTGTCCCACCATCCAATGAGGGGGGCCACAGTCTCCGATAGTATCTGTCATGAGCACACAGGAGCGGCAGAGCGCTAGAAGCAGTGAGAGCCATGGCCGCCTGGGCTTCTCCTGGCGCAAGTTCTGGGCCTACACGGGTCCTGGTTGGCTCATGAGCATGGCGTATCTGGATCCAGGCAACCTGGAGGCTGATCTTCAAAGCGGCGCCTACACGCAGTACGAGCTGCTGTACGTCGTGCTTCTGAGCACCATGGCCGGCGGTTGCTACCAGATCCTGGCTGCTCGACTGGGCGTCTGCACAGGTCGTCACCTGGCGCAACTGTGCCGCGATGAGTACCCGCGCGCCGTCTCGTTCGTGCTCTGGATCATGACGGAGCTCGCGATCATCGGCAGCGATATCCAGGAGGTGCTGGGCTCCGCCATCGCACTGCAGATCCTGTTCGGCCTGCCGCTTTGGGTTGGCTGCCTCATCACTGGACTGGACACATTCACGTTCCTGGCGCTGCATCATTGCGACAGCAAGAACGGTAGCAGCAGTCGCTTCCTCGAGATGCTCTTCATGCTGCTCATCAGCATCATGTGCGTCTGCTTCTTCGTGGACTTCGGCGTGAGCGCACCCAGCGGCCTAGATATTCTCGAGGGCCTCGTGGTGCCGCGCATGAAGAAGCAGGACGTCATTCAGGCCGTCGGCACGCTCGGCTCCATCATTATGCCTCACAACATCTTCCTCCACTCGGCGCTGGTCCAAGTGCGCGGCATCAACCCAGTCAACCGCCGCGCTGTGCGAGAAGCCAACTACTATTTCTCGCTCGAAGCCGTCGCGGCGCTTTTCGTGAGTTTCCTCATCAACTCGGCCGTCATATGCGTCTTCGCCAGCAGCTTTTACAGCTCGGCTTGCGCAGCGCTGAGCTCTGACGCCGGTTCCGCCGTGGCGAATGAAGGCATCCAAACCGCATGTATCCCCTCCAAGGCAGCTATCGAGTCCGGATCGTCCATCTATGACGCGCTGTCTGGGCAACTCTGCAGTCTCACGTCCTTCGGCAGCAACGCGACCTCTATCGGCAGCTGCACCGTGTGCTACGTGGATGGCCGTGCTCAGTCCTCCGCTACGTTGGGCTACTGCCAAGAGATCGGTCTCTCAGCTGCCGGCGAAGCTGTTGGCGACTCGCTGGGTGACTACGCTCGCGTGATTTGGGCTGTGGGTCTGCTGGCCTCTGGCCAAGCGTCCACCATGACTGGGACCTACGCCGGACAGTTTGTCATGGAGGGCTTCCGCAACATCCAAATGGTCGCATGGAAGCGCGTGCTACTCACCAGAAGCGTGGCGCTTGTGCCAGCGCTGGCTGTGGCTGTTGTGAGCGAGAGCCACAGCTTTCGGAGCGATCTGCTAAGCGAGCTGTTGAACGTGCTGCAGAGCGTACAGCTTCCGTTCGCACTGCTGCCGCTGCTGACGTTCACGTCCAACCGCCGGCTCATGGGCGATCGGTTCGTCAACTCGCACGTGATCTGTGCGCTGCTGTTTCTGGGCACGTTGTTGCTCTGCGGGATCAACTACGCGCTCGTGTACACCATTCTAGCGAGCGTCCTGCCCAGTCACCTGCCGCTGCTCGCCTGGATCGGGCTGGGTCTGGGCATCGCGCTCTACGCGGTGTGTCTGCTCTACCTGATCGTCGTGCATCCGATCGTGAGCAGCAATTGGTTCTCACTCATGCGGCGGAAACGCGGCAAGGGCCAGTCGTCTACAGAGGACATGGACATGGCCAACGAGAGCGCGCTCCTGCCCAACGAGGTGTAACAGAGTTTTAAATAGAGAGAGAGAATCTATACAAAGGATCGTCTTGTAATATGGCGTTAATCACGATCCCGAACAAGCGCTAGGCCTCGTGCTCGCAGCTCTCGATCCCACCTACCAGCGACACAGTCATGTGAGTACGACCACGCACTCTACCAGTAGCAGGAACGTACTCCTCGTAGCAGGCGTCGTAGTACTTCTGCAATCGCTCGTGGCGAATGGCCAGCACTTGCTTGTTCATCAGATCCATCTCCTGCTCCAGTCTGGATGCGCATGCAGCGTCAGCAGCCCACCACCGACAGTAGAGCGCAAGGACAGAGACCACTCACTGTTTATGCTGCTGCAATCGAGCGCCACTGCCTGCGCGAAGGTACTGCTTCTCCTCCCATCGCACCCGATTGGCGTTAGTCGCGTTGCTGTGCGAGTAGGCCCGCGCCAAGTGCAGCTCATCCTCTCGTGCGATGAAGCGCGCGACATTGAGCCCCGAGGCCGGTTTGCGGCCTACGGCACGGACGTCACGGCTGGCGACGCCGGCGGGGCGGTCTCGATCCACTGGCATCTGCTTTAAGAATGGACAACGGACGCAGGAGGAGGAAGAAGAGGAGTCAAGCGACGCAGCGGAATGAGCTATTAATGGACGCACGGTAAGACTGGTCTCTCACTTGCGCTGCTTGGGGACCCAGGCCCAGAGCATGTCGCACTCGATGGGCTGCGCACCGCTTTCGTCCGTGACCTGCACGGGCACGAGCACCTCGCCCTTGTCCTGCGTCGTGATGGCCTCGATCTGCTCGGGCGAGAGCGTGGCCACGGCCTGCAGCCCGCCCTTGGCGCGCTTCTTGTAGCGGATGGTCATGGACTTGACCACCGGGATGGCCGAGTCCGGCACGTTCATGCCGAAGACCATGCCTGTGGCTGACTCGGCCAGCAGCGCCATGCCGCAGGCGTGCACGCCGCCCAGGTGGTTCTGCACGCGCACGCGGTTGGGCAACGCCACGCGGGCCTCGTGCGTGGTCAGCTCCTGCACCTGCAGGCCGCAAGTGAGCGCCATCTTGACCTGCGTGTTGAACACCAGCGACAGAACCGAAGGTTGCAACGCCTTCGGCACAAAGGGCGACGCCTTGATGGATGCCACAACGCGATGGAGTCGGTTCATGATCTAATGGGCTGGAAGCAGATTCGGAAGTGGATCATTTAGGACTGAAATGACGACGTGAGACACACCGAAATGATACAGTCAACAAAAGGGCGTCATCAAGTTCCATTTGAATTAAACATCCTGTCCAAACGAATACATTCTGAAACCCATAGTTTGTTTCTAAGAAAGTCTGGTATACGTGCATATTCTAAGAAACCATATTGCGAAGAAAAGGGCCAGTGTCCAGCGTACCCTCCGAAACGAAGAAGGTTACGTCCGTACCCTCTGATTCCACGCGGCCAGTATCACAGGGAGAGAAGACAGGAGCTCATGGGCAATAGCGACAGCAAGAGCAAGTTCCGCGAGAGCGTGTACAAGCTCAGCAACGAGGTCGTCTCGTCCAAGAACCTCGAGTTCTGGGACAAGCTCTGGCGCATCCCCACGGTGGCTGAGGAGATCTTCACGCTCGTCCAGCCGGACGATGTGCGCATGCTGCGTCGCCAGCAGGCCACCAACCTGGCCACGATGCTGCGGCAGGCCGTCTCGCAGATCGTGCAGATCGTGGAGACGCCTGTGCCCAAGTACTACCCTCAGGCCATCAACTGTGTGCGCGTGCTCACGCGGCTTGTGCCCTTCATTCTCGAGGACAGCAGTACGTACCGTCTCCGCTGTATCACGCCCGCAGACCTGACTAACGTGTGGCTCATACACAGGCGATGACTTCGTGGAGAACCTCTTCTGGAGCAGAGGTGGAGAAGAAGGCACGGCTGTGGGGCCTGAGGCCGAACCGCTGGCCAAACAGATGATCCACGCCATCATGGGGCTGCTCTTCCTGCCCGAGTTCACCATCTCGATCCATGCTTACAAGGGCTATGGCGAAGAGCGGCGCAGCGCCACGCGTAGCGGACAGCCCATTGTCTCTGGCTCGCTCGTCTTCCCGTCGCTGCTCTGGAACGCCGGCGTGAGTTATCCGGACGCCAACGTCGTGAACTCGTCCACGTACGACAAGAACCGCAAGGAGGTGCTCAAGCTGCTGCTCACGTGCTTCTCGGGCATCCTGTACCAGACGGCCGAGACGTGTTCGATCTGGAAAGACCGCTTCCTGGAGGTGGCCACGGCGCCGGACTGCCCATTCGCACCCACGCTCTTCTTCTCGCTCATCAATATCGTCACGACGTACGACCCCGTGGGCTGGGGTGTGCCCTATGCTGGCTCCATCGTGAACGACGACCGCGAGGCGCTCGTGGACGTGGCGCTCGAGGTGCTTCTCGTGCTACTGGACTTTGGCCAAACCTCGGAAACGGCACTGCTGGCCACCACTAAGCCGCAGCCGTCGGCCTCGGGCACGCCTGCGGCGTCGTCCTCGCGCAACAATGCGTCGCCAGAGGAGGAAGGCGGCCAGGTGCCCAATATCTACCGCAACCTGCTGGCCTCGATCCAGCGACAGGAAGACTTCCAGCTCATCTTCACGGGACTCTCGCGACTGCTGAACAACTACCACCAGTCCATGAACACGCTGCTGCCCAACTCGATCAAGCAGATCAAGTGCCACCAGGAGCTGCTCGTGCTGCTTTGGAAGATGCTGGACGAGAACAAGGGCTTCCTGCAGTTCGTGCTTAAGAAGGCCGACGTGAACCAACTGGTCGTGCCGCTGCTCTTCCTCATGTACGAAGGCCGTCAGGAGCCGTCCAAGGTCGGCATGATCCACATCTGCACGTTCATCCTGTTGCTGCTCAGTGGCGAGCGCGATTTTGGCGTGAATCTGAACAAGACCTTCGATCTGCGGCTGCCGCTCGTGGATCTGCCCATTTTCTCGGGCAATCACGCCGACTTTCTCATTGTTTGCCTGCACAAGATCATCGTAAGCGGCTACGAGAAGCTCAATTCGGTCTACAACTGCTTCCTGACCATCATCTGCAACATCTCGCCCTACTGCAAGAAGCTGCACATGGTCTCGGCTGTGCGGCTGCTACGGCTGTTCAAGCTGTTTGCGCAGCCGCGGTATCTGTTTGACAACGAAGCTAACCACCATCTCGTGTTCTTCCTGCTTGAGACCTTCGACAACATTATCCAGTACCAGTACGAGGGCAATCAACAGGTCGTGTACGCCATGATCCAGAACAAGAACGTCTTTTACCAGCTCAATGAGCTGCAGTTGCCGCAGATGCGAAGCTCTTCGGCCTCCACTCAGCGTCGCTCGGTCCCCAAGCCCAGCGAACGACCGGCTCCGGCCTCGGACTCATCGGCTGCCACTGCCTCCGCGTCTGGAGAGCAGACGGAAGCCACGGCCACGACGGCTGTGGAGAGCAACAGCCAGGAGAAGCCGCAGATCTCTACCAGCAACGTCAAGACGCCTCGCAACAGCGCGGGCGAGTTTGTGCCCACGCAGGAATGGCTCGCTGCCTGGAAGAAGAAACTACCGCTGACCACGAGTCTGCGTCTGCTGCAGTATCTGGTCCCGCAGCTGGACGAAGCGTGCGAGAAGGCCGGCAGCGGTGGCCTGGATGAGGATGCCATGCTCTACTTCCTTCGCACGACCACGATGGTGGGACTGCTGCCCGTGCCGCACCCGATTGTGATCCGCAAGTACCAGATCAACCAGTTCACGCACTTGTGGTTCACGACGTTCACGTGGGGCGTGATCTTCCTGCGCAACCAGGTGCTCCCGCTCTACGACGGCGGTGCCATTTCGCTCTTCACCATCAGTGTGCTCTAGGCGACAGAGTTACATCGGCAGAGAACGCATCTGCCGTGATCCTAAATGGCGCTTGTGTGGTTCATGTGAGTGCAAAAAGAGCGATAGAAAGAGGCAGCAAGCAGACTGTGGACGATGGATATACAGCATTCTTTGTGTTTGAACGCAATGACCACAGCCTCTTGATTGTGGTCTCTCGTTCTGTTTGCCATGATGTCTCTATTGATTGACGTCTCAGTCTCTTCACAATCAAATAGTAAAGATCAAAATCTGATTCGAAAGTCAAATCTGTTCATTCTCAGTTTGAAGATTTTGCTGAGAGTTCTCATTTCGGAAGAAAGACCATGAAGACTTCTGCCTTCGTTCTCGGTCTCCTCGCCTCTCTCGCAGCAGTGGATGCTGGTCCTCTTACCTATGGCATCTGTCAATCCGGATGCAACACGTTGGTTGTGGCCTGCTACGCAGGTGCAGGGCTTACTTTTGGCACCGTAACCGCAGGATTTGGTGCACCAGCCGCTGCCATGGCTTGCAACGCGGCACTTGGAGCATGCATGGCTGCATGTGTCGCTGCTGGCGTGTCTCCAACACCATAAACCAATGCGATTAAGGACACTACTCGATCGATTGAGGAGTTGTAATATCACAATTGGCCTCTCACTCTAGTGCTTTCTTGTTTATTGTAGACTAACTGAGGCAGAGTTCACGCCCCACACCTTATGCAGTTCACTACACTACAGCATCAATGGTCAAGGCGTTTATTAAAGCCACAAGGAAGACGTAATGGGTTCCGTGTGGTCTGAACGCATAGGTAAAATTCCTCACAGCCTGTCGGCCGTGGTCTCTCGTTCTGTCTTCACAGAGCGCTGGTCGTGAGCCAGTACAGCAGCAACGGTTGCATGGCTTCTGTCCACTGCTGACTGGCATTCGTCTGTTCGCTGTCACAAGTCGATCTCCTTGATCGATCGTCCACTATGAGAAGTCCCAAGGCGCTCTGGTTCGAGCCACTGGAGCTGTAGGATGTCGAGACGGTAGACGCAGATGACAATGGAGCTGACAGCAGCGAGCATCGGTCGTCCGCGGACTTGCTTGCGACACGCTGTATATGCGGCTGGGAGACCAGACAACTGCTGAACACGGCTGCCAGGGCCTCCGGACTCGATCTGTTGATCTGCCGGCGATTGAGCAGCTCCTTGAGGAACGAGATCAGATAGATGAGCACGTTGAAGCGCAGAGGAGAGAGCTGGTCCAGCAGCAGACGACAGGTCTGCGCCACATTCGCGTGGCCATTGGCAAGAGCCGAGACCAGAATCTCGTCCGGGATCACGCTTTCGCGCAAACTTTGAAGCCACGACACCAGCAGTTCAGCTGTGGAGCTCCCACGATGCACCGGGAACTCGTGACCTGTATCTAGAGCCTCACGTAGCTGCACAATCTCAGCTTGGTCTCCTGGCTCCAGAAACAAATCCACGTCGTCCATGGCGTGCTCGTAGATGTCGTTTACCACGCGCCAGAGCTCCTTGGGGATCTTCTGCGCACTGCCTCCGTTGCCTCTCTGCTGAGTGGGGTAGTTAGGCGATCTGGATCCGCCATGAGTTGGCACCTTGACGTGCCGCACAGGCTCAGTGCGCGTGATGAGTTGTTCAAGAGTCGTGCCAAAGCACGAGTTGTCGTACTGGCCCGAAACGACGATGAAGTAGTCCCGACCGTTCTCGATGCGCATGATCATAGTGTCGTCCAGACTCTCCTCGCCGCTCGAGAGGCCGTGGGCGATGGCGTCGTCCACCAGCGTTGTGAGTCGGATCACCAGCTTCTCACGAGGAGGAATCATGCCGAAAGTGGGCGACACATGTAGCCAGGGCTTGCAGACCGTGACTTCTTCCAACTTTGGGATGAATCGAAAGTGTGCGACCACGAGTCCTGTGTTTTCCACGACTAGCGTCTTGGTCTGTTGCACGCCGTAGCGCACGTGTGTGAACCCCACGACGCCGCTGCTGGGCTGCAGTCCATCGCTCTGCAACAGCTTCACACGCGGCATGTTCTCGTTCTCCCACTTGTCCAGCTGCATCATGATCTCGCGCAGCACTTGAGTCTTCTTGCTCTCGACCTGGTGCGTGATCTGCACGTCGAAGAACGCGTGCACAGGCTTGTGGTCCGACAGATCCAGCGCTGGAACCGCATTGTAGGCCAGCAGTTCCACATGAGCCGGCGTCTTGGCCTTCCAAAGGATGCGGTCGCACCACGCAGGAGCTCGCAGCTTCTTCTCCGGCCGCTTTTCGTAGATGGACCTCCCAGCCTGATACTTGTACGTGGGCGCGAACAGCAGCGGGCCTTCTTCAAAGCCCTTGAGCACGTTGCCTCGCCTGCGTTCGATATTGAGTTGATCATGGGGCGAGAGCTTGGCCCAATGACTCGGTCCTCCTTCCGAGAGTCTGAACACTTCGTCCACTGCCACGTCGTCCTGGATGCGGTAGTTGAGGTCTCCCAACCAAAAGACGAAGTCGTGGCTCAGGATCCCGACAGAGCTGGAACCTGCAAGGCCGCTGGAGAAGGCACACTCGCTACTACTGCCGTCATAGCTGCTGGTACTGCCGCCGAACTCGATCTTGCTCAGGATGTTCTGGTAGTCGGCGTTGCGGCCGGTCACGTTCTCCCGATGCGCCGCCAGATGCGCGCAGCAGAAGCAGAGCGAGCTGCCGTAGAACATGAGCCGAATGGCGGCGCCGCCCTTGTTGCCCATCACGCCCATGATGCCCACGCCGGCCGTGGCGCCGTCCTGGTCTCGCACATGGTCCACATGGTCCAGACGCACGAACACGAGCAGCAGAATGCCCACAAGATGTCGCTCCTTGAGGATCTTGTACTGGCGGTCGCCTCCGCCGGCTGCCAGGTGCTGGTTGAGCGCCGTGAGCAGCACTTCCTCCCACGCTGCGCTGCGCTGGGCCGACGGATTGCTGTTCACGACCACGTTGACGGCGTTGAGATCCACGACCTCCTGGAACCCGAGCGCCACGATGTCCGGTAACTCGCCGTTTGCGCCGCTGCTTTGGAGCCATTGCACGAGCTGCGCGGCCTCTGATGGCGCCAGCGGCTTCTTGGCGTTGACGTTCCATGTGCCTGTGACGATGCGTGTCTTGCGCAGCTCCGTGTACGCGCTCTGGCGCAGCCGCAGCTGCTGCTTGACCCAGTCATCGCGGATGAAGGACATCACGACCGGGTTGTAGTACTTGCTGTTGGCGGCTGTGGGCTCATGCGCCCGAGGCCGAGCGCCCAGGAACGCGAGCGGGGTCTTGTCCAGCCCCGCGGCGCTGCACGAGGCCCTGCGATCGACCTCCGAGGCGCCCGCCTCCATGGCCGACAGCGCCGGTTGCGTGCTTCGAACTGCGTCCATTGGAGCCGGAATGATTGTCAATTGCGCCTTTTCAGTTGCGCACTTCTCCTCCCTTTCTTTTTTTTCTTCTCATAACAGATACGACGTATGGGTATTTAAACAAATACGCAAAACCTGATCTTCTCTATTTGTGTTTAGATGACTATGGGTAGATTGGGTTGATTCGATGAAACTCGAGGGTATTTTACGAAAGGCGTTCATGCGTCTACTGCTGGTTGCTCGTAGACGTTAGTCGCTTGGCCTCAAGCTTGGCCACGACCTGCTGCTCCAGGCGACGGATATCCTCCATGGTGAGGCCGTACCAGTCGTCCGTGAGACACTGCGCCTGCCGCAGCGTGGAATGGAAGAGCTGGCGCTGCTGGTCGCGGATCGTCTTCTCTGCCTTGCCCTGCACGCCCCAGTAGTCGAAGTTGATGCGCACAGCCTTGTAGCACGTCATGACCGGGTCCACTTTGGCTTCCCAGCCAGGCTGCAGCGGCCCACGCGACGTCTTGACCGATTTGTACTGCCGATCAAAGGCCATCAGCCCATCAGCACAGCAACATAAGCGCCTCTCTACACAGAGAGATCTTACCGTGGACGGGTCCGAGTCATCCGTCAGTGTCTGCTTGGGCAGCTTCTGCGCAATATCGAGACTAGAGAGACATGTGAGCAGCCTGCAGGCAGCTACAAGGAGAAGAAGCGCACTCACCGCTCGACCTTGCGCTGCGAGAGCTCGTTGTTGGACATCTTGAGCGCATTCTCCGTGTCTCCCTTGTCCGCCAAGTGGAGCGACTCGATCGAGATGTAGAACTTGTGCTTGGCCAGATAGCCGTTCGTGATGACGGTCACACAGTGCGGGTACGCGTTCCAGGCTTCCTCGACCAGCACCATGCTGTCTTCTGGGCAGCTGTAGGCAACAGGTCGTGAGCTCTCAAGTGCAATCAAGTGTCACAGATCGAGACGTACAAGGCCGACACGAATCCCGGGATCTTGGACTTGCAGTAGTAGTGCTTGAGCGTGTACTGGCCCTTGTTCTGCGGCACCTTCCAGCCCGAGATACTGGACACGCCCATCTGTCATTAAACGCCACCAAAACGCCATCAGCCGCTGTGTGCGGAGGAGGAGAGGGGGCGCTACCACTGTATGTGCATTACACGACACTCACATGGCCGTCCGTGTTGTCGTAGGGCTCGTTCTTGAGGATCTCGACGCCCTCGCCGTCGCCAGTCATCTTCTCGCTGGCGTCCACCACCATGTAGAGCTGCGCGATCTGGAACTCGTCCACCGTCATGTGCAGTGGCACGCGGAACTCGTGGATCAGGACCATCTTAAGCGGCGCCACAGAGAGCAAGTAATGAGCCCCAAGCGGCTTCTTGAGTTCTCTCCCAAATCTCCCCCCTGGAGGACCGACGGTCTGCTGTTTGACACGCATCCATCCTGCAAGATTTTATATATCACCCAATCTGCGTTTGTCGTAAACGGCTGAGATGTGCTGTTTTTATATAGGAGAAACCTGCGATAACAAATGATCGGGGAAGAATGGATACGTCTCATCGTGGCAGAGGACCGGCCCAAATCCCACTTCCGGTCCCCGACTAGTCAGTAGTTTAGTGTGGCACAAACCCAAGTAGACTTTAAACTAGGTCGTCGCAGTATTTTTGGACACATGAGGATGCCATGAGCACGGGCAGGCGGCTGCTGCTGGATGATCTACAGCGATGCAGACGTCTGGTCTCGTGCATGCGCAGTGAGATCCTGTCGCAGTCTTTGCGCCAACGATTGCTGCAGCAGGTGGTGGACCGGAAGCCCCAGCAGCAGCACAAACCAGCCAGGTCTCCACGCACGCGATCCGTCTGGTACGCGATGCTTTCGCTCCACGTGGTGTCATGGCCCCAATACTCAGCGATTGTCTGACCTTTTAGGCGATTCCAGACAGAACGTGCAAGGGCTATACAGCGATGCTGGCGAATGTGAGTGGCTGTCCCAGTCCCAGTCACAGCCCGATGACTCATTTGTGTCACATGCAGACACCACTTGAGAAAGGCCGAGCTGGCAAAGCTGCGCATGGAAGCCAGATGGAGAGCAGCGACAAGTGAGAGCTGCATGTGCGTGTTAACGTAGATTATTAAGATAACTGACGCTTTACGCTTGCGAGTAGCGAGACCGCGTATCCAGAGTTGTGTGCTGCTCGTCCAGCGCGTCTTCAGAGGCTTTCGCGTGCGTCGGGAGATGTATGCTCCGCTACACATGCGGCTGAGCAGACTACAAGACGATGACTTACACCATCTATTGGTCTTTCTGCAGATTCAGAAGGCAATCTCAAGCGTACTCCAACAGGCCTGGAACGGCCGACGCGAGCGCCCGAGTGGCCAAAGCGCAGCAGCTCCGCCTCGATGGACAGACGTATCGGCTGCAGCTGCGTCATTTGGAAGAGGAGTTGACTCAGCAGACGCAGCAGCTGCATGAGCTCTATCTGCAGATGAAGACGACCGAAGAGGCGATCGCTGCTGGGTCTGGGATCACGAGAGTGGTCGTTCTGGACGCTATGATGGTGGACGGCAGTACAATTCGCATGCAGGCACCTCTTCTGCTGGAGCGCCAGCGAGCGGATGTGGCGAGACTTATCTCCTTTGGTGATCAACTGCAAATCAAGCTCCAAGATCTGCAACACAATGCACCAGTGCTGCATCAGGCCGCATCAATGCTCCAAACCAAGTGAGACGTTGATTAGGCTCACTGGAGCGAGGCCAAATGGACTGCTGATGTCCTTGTCTTTCTAGATACCGTGTCTTCCAAGCAAGAAAGCTTCGGCGGAAGGCGTCTCTGCAGCGTCGACGCAAACGGATGAAGTACGTACACGATACATCAGCTCATGTATGGCGTTGAATCTGACGTGCTCTCCTTGAAGACTTGTCAAATCAGCAGAAGAATGTTGTGCTCGACTGAATACAGCGCTTCGAGTTCGCAAAGACGCTCTCGTGGCTTGCTGTGCGATCGTGATCACTGGATTCTTCCGCATTGTGCTAGCAAAGGCGGTGCTAGTGTGTCTCCGTAGACAGCGAGCCTCCATGATGATTACCCGGCTTTTCCAGGCCAACCAGCGATGCCAGGCAGCCCAAACTCGTGTTTCTTGGCTTCGAGCCAAGCACCGGGCTGCCCGATTTGCAGTCATGCGTCGTCGCTTGAAGCTACGGAAGGTATTGATCTGCTGGTGCTCAGTAGTGACCCAGGAACAGAGAAGACAGCAGCTCATCCGGGAACGACTGGCTGCTGGTCTCGAGCGATGGAAGAGAACGCAAGTGAACCGTCTACGCCGTTTTCTTGTGCGCACGATGGAGCAGCGCAGGAGCCTCATCAAGCAACTGATGCCGACTATAGACCCCATGGTGCTCCATCACGTTCGCTCAGCGCGAGAGCAGTACCATCGTGGGCTGCAATCTCATGATCTCTCCATGCCCAAGCCGCGGCCGTTTGAAATTCTTAACCAACAAATGAAGCAGGACGTGCTGTCTTGGCGGCCTCCTAATCCGCATTTGCTGCGACTAGCGAAACGCTATGAGATGCCGCTGGAAGAGCTTCCTCTAGAATTGCTCGTGCGATGGCTGTCTGAGCGAGAGAAGACGACGGAAGGGCAATATCTGGACTTGGAAGAGCCGTTCACATGCAGGACACTGGAGTTTCTTCAGCCGCTGTCGAGATGGTACGCGCTTGAGCATCTTGTCCAATGGCAGATTTTGCAGATCCGCATTCAGCAGCAGCTGAGGTTGGTCGTGCGCAGTTATCTTGTGCTTCTCTTCTCGGCCAACCGCATTACTGCCACAGTGGACTCGGCATTCAAGCGTCTGAGAGCGATCCGTCTACTGCGTCAACGTGACGAGGACGAGCAGCAGGTGCCAGCGTTGCAAGATGGTGCTGATCCGTTCACGGCTTTCCACTCCCCACTGAGCGATCTTTGCGAGAACTGCCTCCTGCTCAGAGCGCCATGTGTGCCGGTCGAGCGAGTCTGTGCGTGCTGTGGCCACGAGCACTACGCTCTGTCCACTTTCAGTGCCCCCAGTCACGTCATTGGCATTAGAAAACTCGAACACGAGCGTCCCCAATGGATCACCAGTGACGAAAAGTGCGATTTCCTCGTGCTCAACGCGTATTTCCAGGCGCTGGCGCCACTGGACCATGCGCACAGGTCCGCCCACCGCCCCACGACGCTCTGGCAATTGGCCATGGCCCATGCGACTCCAGCCGTGCAAGAGCTGTACGACGAGCTGCAGATCGTGACGCTTGACGATTTGCTGAGAGAGACCAAACAGCTCGAGGCCATGGTCCAGATGCCAGAGCCTGCAGTGGTAATGCTCAGGACCCTGGCGAGCGCACTCGTGCTGGAGCTGCAGAGCGTGCTAGACCAGATGAGACAAGACAAGCAGCCACGCAGACGGAGTGATTGATCGTATTCTTGATAGAGACGCGTGTACAAAGGGTGTCTCGTGGTTCTCTCTCTGCTTACTTACGCAGCTTGAGTAGCAGGCCCTTGTTGGCCTTGACCTTCTTCTGCAACTGAAGCAGCCCGAAGAGCAGAGCCTCGGCCGTGGGCGGGCAGCCGGGCACGTAGATGTCCACGGGCACGATGCGGTCCACGCCACGCACCACGGCATACGAGTAGTGGTAGTAGCCGCCGCCGTTGGCGCAACTGCCCATGGACACGACCCATCGCGGCTCAGGCATCTGGTCGTACACGCGGCGCAAAGCGGGCGCCATCTTGTTGGTGAGCGTACCGGCCACGATCATCACATCCGTCTGACGCGGCGAGGCACGGAAGACCATACCCATGCGCTCGAAATCGTAGCGGGAGCCGGCCATCTGCATCATCTCCACGGCGCAACAGGCCAGACCGAAGGTCATGGGCCAGAGCGAGCCCTTGCGGCCCCAGTTCACCAGGTCATCGACCTTGGACACCACGTACTCTACAGACAACAGTCAGCCGATCGTCCTTGTGCGCAAGGATCTGGAGGTCACGCACCGACGCTGTTACGGGCCGTGGCGTTGCCAGCCAGCAGCTCCGACACATTTCCGCGCTCCTGGACGGCGGTAGACGAGGCGCGCACGGCCGTGAGGACCGACGTCTTGGTCTGCTGCTTGGCGGCGACCGCGGCGGCTTTGGGCACGACACTACGCAGCATGATGCTCTCCCCAGCGAATTCCTTCCTCTGCGGCCACAACAGCCACCACCACCCGAATGCCTGCCAAAATGAATATGCACGTATACAAGGAGGTTATTATGTATCAATTTACTAAAAAAAGCAAAAGGTGTCGAATAGAAATGGATCAGTTAAATACGTGTATACAATACTATATAATATAAAAGGTCAAGGGAGGAATGCAGTAATATTGATAAAAACCTAAAATACTGTAAGATAAAACCTTGATGCAGTCAGTTTCAAGCAGTCTCCCTCGCTTTACGGACATAGACAAATCGCGCAGCGAGGCGAAAAGAGCATGGCCGCAGTCACTCGGCCAATGCGGTTGCGCTGCTTCAGTGGCTCTGTTGAGTTCTCCAGACCCTCTGATCCTCCGTTCACGCCCATGACGAGAAATCCAGCTGCGTATTGTACCAGATAACCCTGCAGACTCTCAGCCACAGTCCATCCAAGCGGCAGCGGCAGCAGATCCAGCACCACATCGTCCAGCTGCGACGTGTGCAGGAACTCGCGATACACTTTAAAAGCGCTGTCATCAAATGCGCCGACGATCGGCGGGTCGTAGAAATGCACAATTCGTAGTGCGTCTCTGGGGCGGATCAGCTTAAGTACAGCCTGGAGTGAGCGCTGGCCCATTGGGCTGCATGTGGAGCCATCCAGCGCCACGACAAAGACATGGCGCCTGCTTGCGATCGCATTCACTGGAGCTGATGGCACCAGTAGCACTGGGATCGACGCCATTGCAACAACTTCACGAGGCACATGACTGACTTGGTCTATTGCTGGCCCGCCCTTGCCAATCGCACCCACTACAAGCACGTCGCCGCCATGGCGCTCACAGCTACGCAAGAGCTGATCCGCGACGGAGGCAACTCTGGAATCGCTGACTTTGCACTCGATCGTGACTTGATTGGATGGCACTTGAAGGCGCTGGCAGTGGTGCTTGTACTCTGTAGAAGCCTGTGAACAGTGGGGAATGGATCATGACGACGAGCGGCTAGCTTACCTCGGGCGATGAAATCACTGGATATTAAAGGCAGCTGGAGGCTCTTGCCGTGCTCTTCATTGACGTGGACAATGGTGATTCTTCCCTGTCGGCGCAGTCGCGTTGTGAGTTCAAACGCCATGAACGACTGGCCTAGCCATAGCACAACGAGTCAGTCTAGCATGCAGTTCATAGGCCATGCTCCTGCTTACGACTGCCGTCCACTGCGACGCAGAAACAAGTCGTCGGGAGCAATCGAGCTCCTTCTGTGTGCTCTTCCTGGAGCTGCTGACGCAGACTCATGATCTGCATGTGGAGGTCTAGAAATAGGCCCGACTCGCTCTCGCGAGCGGCAGCGCTGGGATCGTACTCTGCGTCTTCCATCAGACTACAGATCTGCTCATGGATGACATCTGTGATGTGCTGCGGCTGCACACAGCCAATCTGCGCCAGCAGCTCCTCTGGTTGGTCCAAGAGCAGACTTCGAAAGGTCTCAGCGCTCAATTCCTGCAGCCAACACACGATACAACGCTCAGCATCCAAACACTAGATGGCAGTGGAGTGTTCTTCCATCACCTCTAGCACAGTCACAGCAACATGCGCCAGTTGGATGCACAGCTGTAGTGCCCTTGACGGCTTCTTGAGCGCGAACACGTCCTTCATGGGCTTGGTGGCTGCTCGAAAAGACGCGATGTCCAGTTGATGTGGACCACAAAAACGACCCACATCCAAAAAAAACCCTCGGTTGAGTGACTGTGGGTCGTGCCACATTCCCCAAGTGCTTTTGCCACCAAGCGAAAGACAGGATGCCGGACGAGGAGGCTGGCACAATGGCGGCGCTGCATCCTGCGCAGGTGCTGAAGAGCGGCCACGACGTCATCACGAGCTACAGTGGGGGCGTGCCCGTGCACAAGCGCATGCGCAAGCCCATCGTGCGCAAGAGTGTGGACCCCAACTCGACCTTCATCTCGTACATCACGCAGCGGCGGTTTGCGCCCAGCCGCACGTACCGGTCGCATGCGCTGCCGCCGCACTCGATGTATAAGCGACAGATGCTTCCCCCGCTGGCGTTCCCGGGCAATGACGACTTGGCGTCCTGCGTGTGCACCAAGTTCTGCCGCTGCTCCACCAACAAGCAGCGCTGCCCCGTGAACTGCCTCACGTGGACGCCCGAGGGCCGGCGTCTGATCACGGGCAACTCGGTGGGCGAGTTCACGCTCTGGAACGGACTGGCGTTCAACTTTGAGACGATCCTGCAGGCGCACGATGACGCCGTGCGCGCCATGGTGTGGTCGCACAACAACAACTGGCTGGTCACGGCCGACCACGGCGGCGTGATCAAGTACTGGCAGCCGTCCATGACCAATGTGCAGCTGCTGCAGGGCCATCGCGAGGCCGTGCGGTCGCTGAGCTTCTCGCCCACGGACTTTAAGTTTGTATCGTGCTCGGACGATGCTACGGTCAAGATCTGGGACTTTGAGAGCGGCCGCGAGGAGCGCGTGCTCACGGGCCACGGCTGGGACGTCAAGTGCGTGGCCTACCACCCGCAGAAGTGTCTGCTGGCGTCCGGTAGTAAGGACAACCTCGTGAAGATCTGGGACCCCAAGTCCGGCAACAGCCTCAACACGCTGCACGGCCACAAGAACACGGTGTTCAAGGTCGCGTGGAATGACAACGGAAATTGGCTGCTCACGGCCAGTCGCGACCAGCTCATCAAGATCTACGACATCCGCACGCTCAAGGAGTTCGCCACCATGAAGGGCCACGCGCGCGAGGTCACGTCTATCGCGTGGCATCCTTGGTACGAGCGGCTCTTTGTCAGTGGATCATACGACGGATCGCTCATGTACTGGGAAGTCGGGTACGTAATGTGGAGCTGCCTCTTGATATTGAGTGTTCACGTCCTGATGTGTTTGCGTACAGCAAGGAACAGGCTCTGGCTTCCATCCCTCAGGCCCACGACACGGCGGTGTGGGACATCCAATGGCATCCTGTGGGTCATGTGGTTGCGACTGGCAGGTGCGTTTGTGTGGCGTGGGTGTATCAGGGCCAGACAGCTAATGGAGATTGTGTGGCTCTGTAGTAATGACCACAGTACCAAGTTCTGGTGTCGCAATCGGCCGGGCGATCCCATGGACGACAAGTACAACGGCGGCCAGACCGTGCTCAATGAGCCTGACGGAATGTCCCACGAGCCGTCCTCATTCCGCATCGATGGAGGAGACGAGATGCTGCCTGGGATGGCGGATGGCGCCAACGGCATTCGCGCCAGTGCTATTAATGCCTCTAGTTTCCATGCCTTCCAGCAGCAGCAGAAGAACGAGAGTATGCAAGGCAAGGGCGGTCGCCGACCGCCACCAGAATCGTACACATGCAACCGCTGCGGCACCAAGGGCCACTGGATCGAGGACTGTCCGACCAAGGACCAACCGCAGATGGGCCCCAATGGCCAACCAATGCGCCGCGTACCGCCTGAAGGTTATCTCTGCAAGCGTTGCAACACGCCCGGCCACTACATCTCGGATTGCACGCAGCCCAAGGTCCCCCCACCGTCCTACACATGCCACAAGTGCCGTCAGAAGGGTCATTGGAAGCAGGATTGCCCCATGGATGGCAACATCACGGCCGCTGCCGCCACAGCCGCAGCGGCATTGGCCGCAGCGCAACTGCTGGGGCCTAATGCAGGAGCATATTCAGCGCACAGTCATACAGCCCCGACCGCTCCGAAGCCATCGACATATGGAGGTTTGGTACCTCCGCCGCGGTCGTCACTCCTGCCTCTGCCACCCGTGGCTGCAGGCATGAAGCGACAGCGTGAGGACAATCATGGTGGCCCGCCTCCGCGCCCTGGTCCGCCTAGTCGTTGGGGTCCGAGTAGTGGCGGTCCTCCACCTCCACCAGCTGGAGGTGTGCTGGGTATGCCCCCTCATGCACAACTTCACCAGCCGCAGCACCAGGAGATGGGCCGTCCCTCCACGGTCAACGAAAGCCGCGATCCTCGTCGCCGTCGTGACGCAGGCGCTGGAGCAGGAGGTGGCTACAACGGCGGTCGCAGGTAGATCTTATATCTTAAGTTGCAGTTGCATGGGGTTTGAACAATGCGACAGACCGCCACAAGATGCTGCCGTGAAGGGTCGCGTCGCGTGTCTGACTGTAAAAGACGAAGAGGGATAATTTACCAGAACACGGTGGACAACGTCCCACTTTGCATGAGCAGAGGACATCTCATCATGAGAAGATAAATTAATGACCTTTATAAACACATATTAGCGATTCAAAAAATGCAGTTTTCTTGTATTTCTGTGATATTAGATAAATCGATAAACCTTTCAAGTCCAGTACTTGATCTTCAGCAGATATTCGATTCTTTTTGAAAGAAGAGACGCGGGCAAGGGGTTCAAAGAGGAATCGCCGAATGGTGCGTGTCCCTATCCCGCGTCAGACACCGTCGTGGGTCTTATTCATGGTTCTTCTGACATGGAAGATTGAGGCCAGTATACATCATCCAAAGTCGCCAGTATACTTACAATCCGTATACTTACGTACGTCGTATATTTCTTCGGCTCTTCAAGGAGACAGATCAGTAAAAGGCCACATTCTTGTTCAGGGTTACACATACGGAAGCACTCGCTTCACACTCTGCATATATCATAGCTTCAGTTTTTACAGCTGACTGACTCTGTATACGTACGCATGCGACTCACCCACACACGCATGCGGTGTTGATTGACATTTTATCCGGATAACCTGCGGATCTGGATCCCCAAGATTCAGCCCCCCCCAAAAGGTGTGATATTCCCGCCCGCTATCCTGCTGCCACCCTATCCCCTGAACAAGTTTTTATGGCCCAGAATATTTCCCGTTTTTTTTGCAGACGTAAATTACATGTTGCTATCCTTCCGTTCCTGATTCCGTCCAGGAAACAGACAGTCAAATCATTCAGACAACGCAGAACCCAAAAAACAAACGAGCCCGTGCAAGAGAGCGTCTCATAAATTACAGCCAGACCGTTCACGGACCGCTCGAGTGCATAAAATATGGAAGGGATCGTGAGTATGTAAGAATATAAGGTGTCGGAGATATTTCTTGCAACGTTTAGAAAGCTCGAAGACCGATGAAAAGAATGCTTAATTGCGTATAGGCTTTGCGCCTGAATGAATTCTAACCTCTTGCTTATCGACGCACTGGCTGTGCTTCAATGTCACGTCGAATGCATTCTGCTGTACAGAGTTTATCGATTGTGAAAGTCCTATCCGATAACACAATACTTCACATGGCATGACTTAATACAGAGAGCGACCTTCAAAATCCTGCTGCACGACACCTTTCAGGTTTTGTATAATATTTTTCATAACATATACCGATCTATAAAATTTCCGCGAGGGAACGCAAAGTCGTGGGTTTGTTTGCGCCCCAGCCCCACTCCACCCCCCAGTCGGCCGTAGCCCAGCCCCCTGAGTCCTCAGGCCGTCACGCCGGCCACTTACATTTGCGCCGCCGCTCTCCTTAGTGAGCGCGGTCGGCTGCGGACTTTGAACTTGTGCATACTTCCATGACGTCCGAGCATGTTCCGATGCTGGAGGCCTCGACACCGTCGCACAGTCGCCTCGCAGGTCTCTACCAGCGCTCGTCCTGGACTTTCAGCGACGACGGCAAACCGACGCCGGCCGCACCGTCTACCCACCGAGTGGGGTCGAGCGGCCGCAATCCCAGTCCCCAACACTATCAGCCTCTGAGCGCGATCGAGACACATCCGCAGGGCAGTCTCATGCGGACCGGTGGATCAGGTATGTCGGTACTCAGCCACACTGCATCAGGGAATGGTCACGGCCTCGGCCACCAGACGGCCACAACCGCCCCTACAGCGGCGGGATCGAACGGCTCGAGCGCCTCTCACCAGCAAGCGGACGTGATTCTGAGCGGCCATCTGCAGAAGCGCGGCCACTTCTTTAAGAACTGGCTGCCACGCCACTTCGTGCTATCTCGGTCGTCGCTCAAGTACTACCGCAAGAACCCGTACGTGGCCATGCCGCAGGAGAAGGACGTGTCCGTGGTCGAGCGCAAGATGCTTAAGGGCGAGATCTTCCGCTCGGACGTGATCCGCGTGGAGACCACCGATCTGTTCAAGAACCGCCCGTTCTGCTTTGTGGTCGTGGTCCGCAAGCGGGTGCGCCACAACTCGGCCGGGAGCCACAATGGCGGCCTGGCCTGTATGCTGGCGCACCACAAGGAGACGCGGCTGCTGAACAAGAACGCGTCCGGTGGGCACAAGGAGTCACAGATCGTGATGTACCACATCCAGGCCGCCAAGGAGAGCGAGCGCCAGCAGTGGATGCGCGCGCTGCAGCGCTGGATCGACCGCAGCGAGTGCTCAGCCCAGATCGGCCGCGGACTGTTCCAGTACATCGTGAACAACGAGTACAGCCACTACCGCTACGGCCAGAAGGTGCACGCCGGCAGCAGCAGCAGCGACGTCCAGGGTTGTCCGTTCTCGCCTGTGGCGCGCGTGGGCCGCTCTGTGGAGCAGGAGTTTCCTGTGCTGGCCAATCTAGTGCGCGAGATGCACGAGTGCCAACAGGAGGACGAGCTGATCTACATTTTGGACCAAGTGCTGGGCGAAGTCAAAGACGGCGCCGCAAGCGGCTACATCAAGCGCCTCATCGCCACGGCCGGCCAGAACAAGCTCGAGTCCAGTCCGCGCGTCTGGACCGAGCACGTCAAGGCGGCCTACGCCCACATCATGAAAGCGCTGCATGTGCAGGACCGCGCCCAGACGCCCGCCGCCTCTGCGGCCGCAGCGCCATTGTCCTCGACCTCGGCGGCGTCGTACCGAAGCAACAGCACGCGCAAGCGTCGTGGCTCGACGTCCAAGGAGCGCGTGCCATGCAACAGCAAGCCCATCCTGCTGGCCTCGTCCTCGGTCCGACGACAGCAGTCGGACGCCAGCGATAAGAGCTGCTCGGCCGAAGCGCCGTCCACGTCGTTCCACCGATTCTACAAGCTGGGCCGGAAACTCGGCTCGGGCGCGTTCTCGGTCGTGCACATCGCCACGCACCGGGAGACGCGCAAGCAGGTGGCCGTCAAGTGCATCGCCAAGGCCAGTTTGTCGGCCCAGGACGTTCAGTCGCTCAAGCAGGAGGCCGAGATCATGGCCACGCTGGACCACGCCAACCTTGTGCCGCTCCTGGACTACTACGAGGAGGAGCGCTACTATTACCTCGTCACGCCGCTGTGTACGGGCGGCGAGCTGTTCTTTGACCTCGTCAAGCGCAAGAGCTACACGGAGGAAGACGCGCGTGTGGTCATGCGCAAGCTGGCCAGCGCCATCCGCTACCTGCATGCGCGCGGCATCGTGCACCGCGACCTCAAGCCAGAGAACATTTTGCTCAAGAGCTCGGCCCCTGGAGCCGAGGTCATGATCGCTGACTTTGGTTTTGCTCGATCCATGAGTGGTTCGCGACGCGGCACAGCGTGCGGAACGCCTGGCTACGTGGCGCCGGAGGTGGTCCAAGGCCTGCCGTACGGTGCCGAGGTGGACTGCTGGAGTCTGGGCGTAATCCTGTTCATCCTGCTGTGCGGATACCCGCCGTTCCCAGGCGCCAACCACGCGGCCATTCTGGCCAAGGTCGTGCACGCCGATTACGCGTTCACGTCGCCGGCGTGGGACCACGTCTCGGCTGAGGCTAAGGACCTCGTGACCAAGCTGCTGAACGTGAATCGCGAGCAGCGACTGAGCGCCGAGGGCATCCTTAGTCACCCCTGGATGATGCTTCCGGTTCTGGACGACGCAGAAGATGATGAGAATGATGAGCAGAAGACTAGCAGCGAGCGATCAACTCTGTTGCCAGCGTTGCACGAGATGCGCAACCTAGCGCAGCTGCAGCCCAAGATCCGACCGTCCGACATGAATGTAGACATGCTGGAGCTCGCGACGCTCTCGATCGACGACGTGGAGATGCTGGACCGGGAACTGGCCAACCTGGACGGCTTTTAGATTAAGAACCAACCAGTTTTGATCCAAGCGCGGCGGTGGGAAGGAACTGCCGCTGTTGCTGATCGTGTACCATGAAGAGAAGTGACTGTAAGTATGGCTGGCAATTGTATTTGTATTTGTAAATGCGTAATGAACGAGTCTGGCCAATGGCTCAGATAAATAACAGCACACGATGGCTCAAGCTCAGTCTTCCTCTTCGCCATCGCTCTCATCGTCGGAAGAGAACGTGGGGTTGGCGCATGCCGACATGACCGAATGTGGCGAGCCTGGAGGCGATTCGAACATGCTGCCTCGCATTTCAGGCCGCACTTGCCCCAATTGTTGCACCAGAGCTCCGTTGATCTGCTCCAGCACGTTCCTCTGCTCCTCTGCTTCGTTTAGAGAGTCCGTGAGCTGCTTCACGACACGTTGCAGCTCCAAGTTCTGGCTCAGAATGCGCTGCGTGGCCTTGTCCTTGTCGCCCATGGTCTGCTGCTTCATCATGCAGCCCAGCGCGTCCTTGTACTCGGTCATCTCATCGTTCGTGCGCTTGATTTCGGCCTTGGCGACAGCAAGCTCCATGCTCAGACGGTTGCGATCAGCCAGCTGTGTTTTGACGTCGGCTAGCGATCGATCCACGCCCACAAACTTCTTCATCTCCTTTGCCAGTTCGTTGGCCTTGGCTCGGAATGAGTTGCGCTCCGCCACCACGTCCTGCATGTCGTCCTTGAGCTGCGCCACGTGGCCACGCTGCGCTGACAGCTCGAGCTGCAGCCGCTCGATAGTTGCTGCCATGATCGTCGCTGCTCGAGCTCCGACCGACTTACGAGACGAGTCACAGCCCTCCGCGCTGCTGCTGCTGCCCACAGACCATCGCTGCTGCAGTTCGTCTTCGTTCTCGTCCGGATACGACAGGAGATCGTCCGTCTGCATCCCTTGGTCACTCACGTTGCGCTGCCTGGCAATCAGATCCGCTAACTGCTGCTTGCAAGCTGCATGCGCTCGCTCTTCCTCATCCAGTTTGACACGGAGCTGTTGCAGTTCACGAGCGTGAGCAGCGCCTTGAGCTGAGAGCTTCTCCAGCTGACGGATCTTGAGCTGCTGCAGCTCAATGCGGGTGTCCTTGACCTCGACGGCCGCCTGCACCTGCGACTTCTCGTGCTCCGTGGCGCGCATCAGCACTGATAGCGAGGCCAATTTCTCCTGCAGCCTCTCAATCTCTTTCTCCTGCGAACTCAGTCG
This sequence comes from Elongisporangium prolatum, assembly GCA_023335875.1. Classification (NCBI taxonomy): domain Eukaryota; phylum Oomycota; class Peronosporomycetes; order Pythiales; family Pythiaceae; genus Elongisporangium; species Elongisporangium prolatum. The sequence continues at coordinate 42,989 of JAADVW010000087.1, forward strand.
GCCCTGGAGGAATCCCGATGCCGGACGAATCAGCTCGGGCGAATTGACACCAGACGTGGTTGCATCCGTGTGTGCATCCTCCAGTTCCAACGCGAAGAAGTCACTGAAGCGGCCTGTTGCTGGAGCAGCACTTGCAGCTCGTCTTCGGGCAATTGGCTTGGTCTCTTCGCTCTCGTGGTTTGTGGGAGGCCAGTGACTTGATGGAGAGCTCTTCGTGGAACTACCAGAGCTGCTACCAGAGCCGTTGGCTGCAAACGCCGGGGCTTCATTATGCGATGGGGACATCGTTCCTGCCGCTGGAGACTGTGACGCATGTGGAGCGAAAGCTGGATCAACGAACAGATTCAGTTCGTCCTCTCGGGCCTGCTCTTCCTCTTCCACAGAGAGCACCTTTGCACGTAGCTTGCGGATCAGCAGAGCCACGATATCGCGATGCTGAGGGTTCTGGGCCACGAGCACAAAGCACGAGAACGACACCAACTGCGTCCGCTTCTTCATCTCGCATTTCTCACCAGGACGCAGCCCCAGCAGACCGCCAAACTCCTGCACCTTGAGCGTGAAGCGGAGGTCGTCTGAGGGTTCCAGCAGCACCTGCACGTGGCGGTTGTAATGCACACTGGCGACCACACCGGCGTCGTCCTCGTCTTCGGAGATCTTGCTCAGCACCAGCAGATCGGTCGTGATCTTGATCTGGAAGCTGTCGGTCTCGTTACTCGCGAGCGTAGCAGAGAACGACGCTGCGCCAGCCTCGAGCAGCACGTCGACCATGTCTCCGACCGCTGGATCCAGCGCCAGCGGCTGCTTGGTCTCCACGATGGTCTCAAGATGCGGGAAGCGCACTGAAAGGCAGTGCAGAGCGAGAACCGAGCCCACGTCGTCCACCGAGGGCACGTAGCGACCCAGCCTCACGTTCTTGATGGGCACGAGGTCGTTGGTCGCTGTCTTGCGATACCACTGCAGATGGAACTCGCTGGGGTCGTCCAGCGCCATGAGACGGCCCGTTGTGGGCACACTGCCTGCGAGAGGCGTGGAATGCAGCAGCAGTCGAGAGTTTGGGCTCGAGCTGCTGCTGGGAATGGAGTGCGCAGCGGCTTCCGGCTGCAGCGTGAGACTGCTGAGCCACGCAGACACGGTCTCCTGTTCCTCTTCATGGCGCACTGGCTTGCCGCCCATCATGCGCAGCAGGTTCTTCACGCCGTCGGTGCCGGTGGTGCGCACTTTGTCCATGATGCGTGGAGACGGCGGCTGGTCGGTCATCATGCCGCCGTTCATGGAGCTGCTGCTGCTCGAGCGGCCGGCGCCACTGAGACCGGACTCGGCCATGAGCTGACCGAACTTGACTGACCACGAGGACGTCCCGGCCCCGCTTGAGGACTTTGCTGGTGACATGGGCGGCATGGAGTCCACGCGACATCGAAACGTGAGCGTGAGCGGGAACTTGGCGTTCTTGGCGGCCTGCACGATGGCCGAGAACGGCAGCTCCGTGAGCACCAGGTCCTCGATTTGGTACAGCTCGTCGTTGATCCGGATGCCGCCGTGAGCCTCTGCTGTGCCCAGCACTCCGTCCGCACGCCTGCGGAAGCTCTTAACGTACGCGCCTTTGCCGTCCGGACGCGAGAACAGGTCCACGTACAGCGGCCCGGGCTCGCTGTACACGACCGTCACGACCGTGTACCCGGCAGAGGACTCTTTGGGCGAAGAGCCGAACAGCGTGCCACTCATAGCGCGGCCAAACGTAGACGCGAGACTGTTAGCATTGCTGGGCGGCGGCGACAGCGTGGACGACGAGCTCTGGGGACTGCGAGGACTCAGGGCACCAGCTGACTGCGTGCGACGCGGTTCTTGGGACTTGGAGGGCGAGACGGGGGACAGAGGTAGCGGCAGAGGCGACTGCGCGTGGCTGCTGCGCACTGTGGGTGTGAGGACGGACGCCATGCGCAGCCCATGCGGCCGAGCGTCCGGGTCGATGGCCATCTTCCTTTGGGTGAGCTCGCTAGAAAGCCCCTGATGTTTATGCCACTATTTCAGCGAATGGGAAGTCGAGGATGGTGAGATTCCAGCCAATCAGAGATTGGGGTGGACCAAAATATCCACAGCTAAAATCAGAATCGAGAATCCAGCTGGATTCATTACCTTAGATTAGGACAGTCCCTATTACTAGGAGACCATCTAAACGGGCTGTGTCAAGGATAATCGCAAAGCACGTGGTTGAAGTGGATGCATATATCTGTAGATGAATGCAGAAGCTGAGTCGCCAGACAACTATCTCCTGACTTGGTTTCGCGTTGTCGCACTCTCTATTTAATAGCCACATGACTAATTAATCAGCCTGGACAACATTCTTGATCTTTGTGTGATATTGTGAGTTCTCCACAAAATTTCCGAGACAGGTCGAATCAATCGCTCCTTTGAAACTCGCCCAACCAAAGTTATCAGTTAAGTTTCAATCAATATAGGCAGGGATAAGTTGCTTTGCCAACTAATTTTGATTAGCTATAAATGATTATTTAACTAGTTCAATGAAAAGCTTGGCGTATCAGCAGCACCTTTCGTTGCTTTGTCAATCGAAGAGAAGCAAACAGAAATTGCTGAATTGAATTGAGGCGTATTGACCATCGACAGCAAATCGTTGGTCCAGTCTGTTGGCTTCGCGACAATCGATAACCGTCTTCGTGATGAATCGTGAAATCAATCAATCCCTTGGACCCACCAACGTCTGCAGATGTGAGATGACTCGCTCGTGTGTAGCGATCCGGAGCTTTGTGAAACTCAAACTGGCAAGCTCTCTCCAGTGGAATGACATTCGACGACAAGCTTTTGCCATAGCGAATGATGAATGCTGTCGTAGTTTATGTCTCCAACAATCTGCAAAATCGCATTCGAGAGTGTACGAGGATCTTTAATTGGGCGATCAAGTGGCCAATGCGCTTCTTTACAACACATCTCTATAGGAGAAGTCAAATTTGCTTCATGTTTATGAGCTCGAAGGCCTTTCCGGATGCAAAGTTCGATCGTTTGCTTCTCTTTAAGCGTGTCAAACATTCTCACAGCTCGGGTTTTTACTAGGATCGTTCAGAGACCCAAACTCCAACATGCGAAGCCATTCTTAAGCGGACGGATATTCTTCTCGTCAGCTCATCAACAGCAGTCGCACAAAGACCATCGTGACCACCAATCAGACACAATGCTTTCGTACAGTCGTCGAGATCTTCGTCCTTTCTGAACCACTTCTCGACATATTTTTCAACTTCTTTCAATGCCAAGCACCAAGGCTTGTGGGATTTTGACTGGAATCACAAGCTCTGCAAATTGAGAATTAGATCCGTAGGCTGCAAACATCACGAGCCTAAAGTTTATAGCCGAACAAACTTCACAACATTGTGGATTTGCTGCAGCACCAAATCGATGCTAATATCATGTGTGTCACACCAAAAAGGAATCTAATATTTTGTGTGACACACTACAACCATAAATAGAGTAGTGCACGCTAGATGCGGACGAACAAAGTATGGAGGCGGGGCATACAGGAAGCGGATTCGAGCGGATTATTAGGCGGTCGCATACAATGAGCTCAACAGAAGAGAAGGTGGTCGTGGCGGACGCTGCGGAAGAGACGGTCGCGGTCGAAGCAGAAGCGGCCGAGGCCAAGCCGGTCGATGAGGTGGCTGAGGTGACGCAGTCGCTGGAAGACGTGCTGGCGCTGGGCCAGGGACTGGACGACGAGGACTACAAGGCCGAGCTCGAGGTGCTGCAGAACGACCCGAACTCCAATCTGTTCTCGGCCGTGACCTTCGAGGAGCTCAATCTGTGAGTATCACCTGCTCGGGATAATCTGCGACGTGTGGAGTGTGCCCATTCAGTGACTGTTGATGCTACAGACCAGCGTCGCTGCTCAAGGGCGTGTACTCCATGAAGTTCTCCAAGCCATCCAAGATCCAGTCGGTAGCGCTGCCGCTCATTCTGGCCAAGTGCGTAGATATCTCTCTATCATTGAGCGCTCTCTCTCTGATCTAATGCGCTTGTTGTGTCTCTAGCCCACCGGAGAACCTGATCGGCCAGGCGCAGAGCGGCAGTGGCAAGACCGCGACGTTTGCGCTCGGCATGCTCTACCGCGTGGACGCCAACCTGAAGGCTCCGCAGGCCATCTGTGTGGGTCCTACGCGTGAGTTGGTGCGTCAGATCATGGCTGTGGTCAACGCCATGGGCAAGTTCAGCGGCGTAGACACGTTCCTGGCCATCCCAGGCAACGACGTGGCCCGCGGCGACCACGTGCGCGCGCAGATCATCGTGGGCACGCCCGGCAAGATCGAGGGCATGATCAAGAAGAAGCAGCTGGACACGCGCGAGGTCAAGATCTTCGTGCTAGACGAGGCCGATATGATGGTGGCCGAGGACGGCATGCGCGACCGGTCCGTGGCCATCAAGAAGGCTATCCGCAACCGGGCCTGCCAGTACCTGCTCTTCTCGGCCACGTACGCCGACGAGGTGCGTGAGTTTGCCATGCGCATGGTGCCGGACCACAATATCATCACGGTCAAGAAGGAAAAGCTGTCGCTGGACGGCATCAAGCAGTTCTGGATCGACTGCAAGACCCGCGACAACAAGTTCAAGGTGCTCTCCGACATCTTCGCCATCCTGACCATCGGCAAGTGCGTCATCTTCGTGCAGCAGCGCGAGACATGCAAGGAGCTCACGCGCCGCATGCGCGAGAACGGCCACTCGGTCGGCATTCTGCACGGCTCGGACATGGCCAAGGAAGTGCGTGACCAGGTCATTGACGAGTTCCGCGCCGGCACGACCAACGTGCTGATTACTACCAACGTGCTGGCGCGAGGCATCGATGTGGCTGGCGTCTCGCTCGTGATCAACTTTGACGTGCCCGTGAACCGCGAGGGCGAGCCGGACCCAGAGACTTACCTGCATCGTATCGGCCGAACGGGCCGCTTCGGCCGCAAGGGCTGCGCCATCAACTTTGTGCACGACGACAAGAGCAAGCGCACGCTGGCCGAGATCGAGAGCTACTACGAGCGCCAGATCCAGCAGGCGCCTGCCGACGACATTGAAGAGCTCGAGAAGCTGCTCGCCTGGACGTAGTGACAGCAGCTTTCGCCACGGACGATAGATCAGCAACGTAGAAGAAGACATTGGAGCTTTCGTGGCATGAAGGATAATGGATCGACGTGTTCTTACCAGAGCTTCTAGTGATGTGTATTGTGGATTAGCTACAGTAGCGATCGGGATCTATACGCTAAACATTTTCAGCTGCTTGTCTTCGCCACCGCTCACAAAGGCCGCCGAGGACGACTCGGTCGGTCGCCAGGCCAGCGCAAGGGCCTTGCCTTCGTGCGCAGCCACCGTGTGCAGCGGGATGGTACTTCGCGCGTCCCAGATCTTGACAGCACCGTCGTAGCCGGCCGAGGCGAACAGGTGATCACTCTCCGGCTGCCAGGCCACAGCGCTGACCCATTCCTTGTGCGAGTGGAACGTCTGCTGCACGACGTTCTCGCCCGATTGCGTGGCGCGCGGGTCCCAGAGACGCACACAGTGGTCCGGATGGGACGACAGCACGAGACCGCTCTTGTTGACGCTGATGTCCGTGATGGCGCGGTTGCCGGCCATGGTCTGGATGCATGTGTGGGTCGTCTGGTCCCACAGACGCACCGTGCGGTCGCTGCCGGCCGACACGATCTGGTGCTCGTGCTGCGGGTGGAACGCCACGCCCGTGACGTAGCTTGTGTGGCCCACGAGCACGATCTCGGCCTCTAGCTGGCGGAACGTGATGGCGCCGGCGCCGCTTTTGCCGTTCTTCTGCTTCTTTTTGGGCTGACCCGTCTCGGCCTGCAGCTCCGCACTCGAGGTCTTCCACACGCGCACCGTGTTATCCCACGAGCCCGTGACGATCTTCTCCGTGGACGTGTGCAGGGCCACGGCGTCCACGCTGTTGAGATGACCGGTCAGCGCTGCCACAGCCGTGAGGCTCTCAATCGAGGGACGGTAAAGCCACAGCTGGCCCATCTGGTCCTTGCCACTGGTCACGATGTGGAATTCGTCGGTCGACACGCTCTGCACGCCCACGGCCTTGATGGCGCCCTGGTGCGCCTTCACGGACGCCTTGCACTCGCCCTGTACGTCGTACACGCGCAGCAGACCGTCGTAGCAACCTGTGACGATGATCTCCTTGCACACAGCCACGGCGCTGACCCAGTCCGGGTGGTTCGTGGTGTTGGACTGCTCTGGTTCCGGCAGCGCTTCCACGTACTCGAGTGTCAGGACCGATTCCTCCGACACCGAATTCTGCAGCATGTACTTCTCCAGCGACGAGCGCAAGAAGCGCTCCTCAATGAGGAAGTCGAATGGGCGCGCCGTCTCATTGTTCAGTAGGTGGTTTACCACTTGCGACAGGCCCTGGCGAGTCAAACGCGTCGGCACGGCGAACGGCGTCTCGGTGACGCGGATTGCGGCATTTTTGGTGATGAATTTCACGCGGACCTGTACGTAATACGCAGCAAACAAGGTATCAGCACACGCATCTCGATGTCCTCTATCTGTTGGATGCTACTGCGACAGCCATGCGGCTGTTGGTCCATGAGAAATGCCAGGCGAACGCACCTGAGGGCCTTCTTCCTGAGCCATTTTGCTGTGGGACGCGCACAACGTTTCAAAAGCAAAGCTTTGGGCGCTTTTGACTGGAGCGTGAGCTGAGTACGCATTTCAGCCAATCAAAAACATGAAATCAGGTGTATCTATATTTTCACTGGGTATTGAATCATAACGCAATTGTTAAAACGATAACTGATACCTGACTGGTTGAGCTCATCCATCGTTCACATTGAGCATTATTGTGTTCATGTATGTGATGCTATGGATAGCGAGAAGCCCCAGTGGTAGAAGCTTCTGGATAGGATAATGTGTGGCGGCGCGATCCTATAGTGACCATGTCACTGCTGACAAGCACAAAACTGAATAATAAAATAAGCGTTTTGCCCGTAATCGACGTTGATTGGCTGAAATCAAAGTGCGACACATCCGATTGGCTCAATGGAATTTTTTCATGATTTCTGCTCATTAACCCAAGTACTGGGAGCTGCTCGTGGCGATGCATCTCTCTCCGTGGCTGCTGCTGAGCCTGGGAAGCCTCTTGGCGCATGTAGACGCGCTCACCATGTCCACCGGATCTTCTTTAGCCAGCAAGATGCTGAGTTCAGGCAGCGACCACGGCAAAGTGGCAGCGTTTGAAGCCGCCATGGGCGACCTCTACCCAGCGCACGAGCGGCGCCGAGTCGTCGGACCCAAGCGCAAGTCGCTGCACTCGCGCGTCAGTGCGCTGGAGTACACAGCGCGAGTGATGGAGTACTCCAATGAGCAGTACAAACAGGGCGGTCGGTCGTACTTCATGGCCTGGAACGAGCTGAGCGACCTGAGCGATGAAGAGTACCGATCGTTTCTGCGCTCGAGACCGTTGCCGTCGGATCACACGAAGAAGCTCACGATCACGACCACAACGTCCAAGAACAGCACGTCTTCGTCTTCTGCCAGCAGTGCGGATGTCCCAACGTCCTGGAATTGGCTTGCGATTGAAGACGGAAAGTACGTGACGCCCGTCAAGAATCAAGGCACATGCGGCAGCTGCTGGGCCTTCTCAGGTGATGATTCAGAGTCATTCTCTCGCTCAGAGGCTGACCGGATGAGACTGACTCCATTCTGATGGATTGATCGCAGGTGTCGCTGTCGTGGAGAGCCATTTCGCCATCGCGCACAACTCAACGGCCGTAAGATATCGTCGTCTTCATGCCGAAGTATCAAGCATGGCCCACGTCTCACTTGTAAACTGTCTTCTCTAGTGGCCATTGAGTGTGGAACAGGTGCTGAGCTGCTCGACCTCTCTCGACCACATCCGTAGCAAGTTTACCATCAACATGACGTCGTCGTCCGAAGGCTGCGAGGGCGGCATGCCCTTCCTCACCTACGAGTACATGAACCAGCTCTCGCCCCATGGCATCACATGCGCCTCCACGTACCCGTATGTCATGGCCACCAACGCAACCAGCACAACCTGCCACAGTGTCAGCTCGTCCAGCACTGCTGTGTCCTGGACCACTGGCGTCTCGAGCTACGTCGCAGTGGATTCGAAGGACGAAGACGCGCTGCTGGAAGCACTGCTTGTCGGTCCAATCTCAGCCAACATCGACGCCAGTGGTGACGGCTTCAAGAACTACGGAGGCGGCATTTACGACGCCAATGACTGCAAGTCCGATGGGAAGGAGGTGAACCACGCCGTCGTGCTTGTGGGCTTTGGCGAGACAGCCTCGGGGGACAAGTACTGGGTGCTCCGCAACACGTGGGGCACCATGTGGGGCGAGAACGGCACGATGCGCATGGCGCGTGGCCACAAGCCCAATGGACCCTGCAATTTGTACTTGTACTCATCGTACCCAGTGAATATGACGACTGGCAACGCCTCGACCGATAGCACATGCGAAGTTGCCACAGGACCGTTCGTGGCGCTTGGGTCGATGGCGATCTTTGCTCTGGACGGAATGCAATGGCTGCTGCTGATTGGAGTCTCTCTCGGTTGCCTCGTGGCTGGAGCGCTTTCGTTCTGGTCGTCAGAGCGCCAGCTAAACCAGAAGAAAGCCAGTGATCACATCGTCAAGTACGAAGACCATTATGCGCGATGGGTGCTGCCCACGCGAGAGGAACTAGCGGCTGCTCTGGAGCAGAGACGTCAGCAGACTGTACAGGTGTAGAGATAGAGATCTGGTAGTAAAACGTTCTCAATATTATTCAACACGCACTTTTCAAAGAGCTACGTCTGGATTGTTCATCGCAGCCAAGTGGTATCGCTGGAGATCGTCCAGCTCCTCTTCGTCGTTCTCGTCCAGTGAGAGGCCAGCGAGTGAATTGGAGATATGGCCTCCGTCCGACGGGATGTAGTCCTCCCGGATGAGCGAGTTTGCAGTCGCGGATGAACCAGGGGACGAAGTGGCTTCCACGTGAATTTCATTCAGTCGTGGCAATACACGGTTCCATTCCTCTTCCACCTGCACACAGGTATTCAGTCTTAAGAGCCATGTCAGAAATCCAAGCGCTTGAGCCCACGCACCTTCTTGCTGTACTCAATCTGCAGTTGGATGTAGTCCAGGATGATCCGTTTAAAGTCCGACAGCTTCTCGCGCTTGAATCGGTCCACCTGTAATCATTCCAGCGCATCATGAGTCATTCACAGCCACTCGTAGCATTGGGATTTCCAGATACCTCTCGCATCACGCGCTCCGTCACGATGTCGTACTCTAGCTTGGCGTCATCCACGCGCTGCTGCGCACGCATAACGTCGCCTTCCGCCAGTTGGATCTTCTCCTCCGAAAAGCCCTTGTTCTTGAGCATCTTGTTGACCACTGCTGTCTTGGCTTCGAGATCCGCCACGGACGCAGCGTAGGCGTTCCGCACTTCGTTCCGCTTCTGCAACGCGGCTTTGACAGCTCCGACCAGACGGATATAGTCGAAAATGGGCTCTTCAAAATGCACAGCCTCCCGCTCTGCATGCTCAGCCGCCAACGTCGCGAGTTTGTCGGCGCAGTCGCCAATGTGGCTCAGTCCTTCCTGCAGCGAAGAGTTCTCCTCCGATTTGCCCAGCAACGTGAATGACACGCCGAACTCGAACAGTCCGTCCGCGATCTCTCGCGCACGGGTCGTGAGCCCATGTGCGTGCTTATGCAGCCCCGTGATGATGGGCTCAAGGCCGTCGATGTACGCCATCATCTCGTCCACCTCAAGATCGGCCGGGGTCTTGTCCAGCGTCGCGCCGTTGCTGCCGAGCGTGGACGAGATGGTGCTCACAGTGTCGTCGATCCACTGGAAGATCGAGCCGCGCAGTGCACCGCCGCCCGCCGTGTTCTTCGGGTCTGATCGGAAGACCTGCAACGCGTCGTCGCTGGCCTCAAGGAACGTCGTGAGGTGCTCGCTGTGCTGCAGCTCCGGATGCGCGCAGCAGCGGTGCAGGAACAGCTGCAATGCGCGCCGGCGCGACTCCACGAACTCGGGCGAGAAGCGGCCGACCAGTAACTTCTCCGGCAGTGGCGGCACGACAACGCCCGGGTACATGGCGTACAGATTGCCATGCAGCCAGATGAAGTCGCTGTAGCGGCGGATGACGGAGAACGACGTCTTGGTGAACTGCGGACGGCTGGTCACAGTCGAGATCTTGTACGAGATGTAGGCGTTCATGCCCTCGCCCTGCTTCACAGGCTCGCTCACTGTGATCTGGATGGACTGTTCCTGTTGCGGATCGCTGTCGTCCAGAGAGCTGTGTATGCCCTCGAGTGAATGCGAGCGCCCATTGGCAGCAGTGGCGGACGCATTAGCGTTGTCCAGCAGCGTGGCGTAGCCGTCCGGGCGCTGGTACGCGTAGCTCTCGTCCAGCAGATTGTGCGTGGTGTAGTCCACATTCACCCACTTGCCGTTGCGGCCGTCCATGTTTGCTGCTTGCAGAGACCGACTGGCGCTCTGATCCGTTCTCTTCTTCCGCTTGAAGAATATGCTGCAACACGAGTAAATTGTAAATAGTGTGGCACGTAGCTGTCACATAACATTAAACAAGGAGACACCTAAAGTAATGGGCACCACATTATGAGCACAGGGGAATCTGCTGCGACGGTGCACGATCTTCTGCCATGATAGAGGCGACACTCTGCTTCAAATGGATGTCCGATGATCAGATACTGTACATGCATTTGCCGAGCAGTGCTGGATGGGATCTATATACCACAAACAGCAGCTTTACCACGTTCTTTTGGGTCTGTCCCTCGTTCATGATCGTGTCATCTCGTGTCATCAGTGATGACTCCGACATCCTGAGGTCCACGCATCACTTGGCTTCAACTTTAGCCTAGATCAATGACGGGCCAACACCTGCGCAAACCGCCACCATTGGCTAGTAACCCGCCTGGAGAAATCGAGATGTTCCAGCATCTGCAAACATAATCACTACCAGGAGACGCTCATGATGCGTCTCCATGATGATGTTGTCATCAGAGTTGATGACTTGGTCATAGTTGTAAATAAACAAAATGATATGACTATATATATAATTTTACAACGCTGAAGTTGCTGGGTGAGTCTGTTGGGCAGCTCACTGTCGATCTTGCAACCGACCAAGCAGATCCCTCGAGAGACCATGGCCTTCCAGCCGCTGCGCAACGGCGCCTTCTCCTCCGACGCCAAGGCTGTATGCATCGGCAGCGGTCGCTTCCTCGTACGTCATTGCATTTGTGAAGGGGTCCTGCAGTCGCGAGTTGCTGACGCTCTTTGCCCTTGTGGATTAACAGCGCGCTATTCTGGTGCCCACGCTGCAGGCTGCAGCGAGTCCCGGTGTGATCGTGGCGCAGACTCGTGGCTGTGACTTTGTGGAAGCCACCATCGCGGTCAAGGGCGTGTACGAGATCGATATGATCCAGCGCGACGGCCAAGTCACGACTGCCAGCGTGCAGCTCGAAGGTGCGCTTGCGAATTCCTGTGCGTTCTTTTGCAGGAAGAAGCCTCATGGGATTGTGATTGTTTTGCAGCCGTCGGATCGTTGGGCAATGCGGAGGGACGTGCTGCGTTCATGGCTCTGCCGGCCCAGTTGCCGGCCCTGAAGTACGTTGGCTTCGGCGTCACGGAAGCCGGTATTGCGTCGCAGACTCAAGTGATCAAGGACCTCGCTGAGTTCCTGTACCACTGCTCTCAGACCATCCCAGGTGCGTTGCAACTGCAAAGAGACACATTCTCATGCACTGGAGCTCATTGTTGTTGCTATGATTCTATAGAGAACGTACTCTCGATCATCAACACGGACAACATGCCTGCCAATGGCGACGCCATCAAGAATTTCGTGCTCGAGGCGCAATTTGAAGGCAAGCCGGCCGACGCCAGTGCGTTTGTGACCTATCTGAACGCCAAAGTGGTCTTTCACAACACGATGGTGGACTGTTTGGTGTCGCACCGCGCTGGCAACACGCTCGTGCCGCTAACCGAGCCGTGGCCGACCAAGACGATTGTGATCGAGGATCTGCAGCACGTGCTGGAGATCGAGAAGCTACGCACGCTTGCTGGCATCCACGTGCGCACCAATAGCGCTGCGGAGCTGAAGCAAGACCAACTGCTCAAGCTCAGCGTAGCCAACGCTGTGCACACGGCCATGGTTTATCTGCTGGCGATCTCGCGTTTGCGCAACGTGCGTGAGAGTCTCGAGCACCCGATTGTGCGCGAATACGTGGATCTGCTGTTCGCCAACGACATTCTGCCGTCGCTCGTGGCTCGTGGAGTCTCGCGTGAGGTCGCGGAGGCCACGTTCGACGAGTGGATGAGTCGCGTCGAGAACAAGCACTTCGGGCTGGACACGTTCTGGGTTGCCCAGGGCGGCATGTTCAAGCTCGGCGTCCGTCTGTTCAACACGGTGCTAGCTAATGCCAACTGCGACCCGAACTACCGCCCGAGCGTGTTCATGTCCTTCTCCACGGCCGTGATCCTGCGCTTCCTGACGCCTGTGCAAGACGAATCGCGTCGTCCGGACCATGCAGAGCCCGTGTTTGTGGGTGAGCTGGACCCAATCCAGGACCACACGCCTATCTTCTCGCTCACGGAGAAGACCTGGACGTACGGCAACGGCCTCACGGCCAACCTTTCGTCCGGCAAGTACGAGTTCACAGACGGCGCCCAGGGCCGCGTGGCCAAGCTGCTTCAACGTGTGAGTCGCGAGGTCTTCCATGCGAGCAAGAGCAGCAGCAACACCTTCACCAAGGACGCGACAGCTGAGGCCTCATCTGAATCGTCAGCCAGCGTCGGAGTGGCCATCGCTACGGTGCTAAGCGTGCTGCCGGGCTTCGACCTGACCAACGATGTGCATTCGTCCTTTGCTGCCGATGTGGCTGCGCTGTACCAGCGTCTGATTTCGGGCAAGCGCACCAAGGGTGGCTGCTCCATGGACGTGCTCAAGGACATACTGCGTAACCAGCAGATCAGCGAGTACTTGAGCACCAAAGAGGAGTTGGCCTCGTACGTGCGTGAAGCCGTGGGCTCAGTGCCCGTGATCGATGTGCACACGCACCTCTTCCCGCCCACGCATGGCAAGCTCATGCTTTGGGGCATTAACGAGCTGCTCACGTACCACTACCTGGTGGCTGAGTACATGATGACAGCGCCTATCGAAATCGAGGAGTTCAACACGTTCTCCAAGGAGAAGCAGGCTGCTCTCATCTGGCAGCACTTGTTCGTGGACCGCTCACCCATTTCGGAGGCTTGCCGGGGTGTACTCACGACCATCAAGTTGCTGGGCCTGGGTCATTTGCTTGAGAAGCGGGATCTGCCAGCCATTCAGGAGTGGTTTGCCAAGCAGGACCCCGAGGAGTATGTGGACACGGTCTTCCGTATCGCCGGCCTGCGCTACGCTGTGATGACCAACATCCCGTTCGAGCCTGAGGAAGCTCGCCACTGGCTCGGCGACCCGGCCAACAACATCCCGCCGCCCAAGTGGTCTCGCAAGTACTTTCGCTCGGCTCTGCGCGTGGACCAGGTCCTGCTAGGCGACTGGGCTTCAATTGGCCCCACGCTCGACGTGTTCCAGTTGCCGCACACGCTCGAAGGCTGCCGCGAGCTGCTCGTGCGCTGGATTGACATCATGCAGCCTGAGTACTTTATGTCCAGTGTTCCTATCCACTTCGAGTACCCGGCCGACGATACTCCAGCCACGGCCGCCGGTGCGCTGCCCACAGGCGCCGACCTGCTGCTCCAGGTTCTGCTGCCGCTAGCGGAGGAGAAGAAGCTGCCGATCGCACTCAAGTTCGACAGCGTGCGCCCTATCAACGCGCGTTTGGGTGTGGCTGGCGATGGAGTCAAGCCCAGCAACGTGGACATCCTGATCAAGCTGTGCAACCGCTTCCCACGCGTCAAGTTCCTGGCCACATTCCTCTCGCGGGTGAACCAGCATGAGGTCACGGTCACTGCCAACAAGTTCCGCAACCTGCACTTGTACGGCTGCTGGTGGTACTGCAACAACCCGTCCATCATTGACGAGCTCACACGCATGCGCATTGAGATCCTGGGCACGGCCTTCACGAGCCAGCACTCGGACGCGCGCGTGCTGGACCAGCTCATCTACAAGTGGAGCCACTCGCGCGAGAACATCGGCGAGGTGCTGGTCGAGACGTACGACAAGATGTTCACCACGGGCTGGAAGATCTCCAAGGCCGACGTGCAGCGCGATGTCCAGCGGCTCTTTGGCGCCAGCTACGAGGAGTTCATGAACAAGGAGTAAGACGTTCTGCATGTGTCTATCAATCCAATGCTTCCCTATTGTATCCATTCATGTGTCTATTGCGTGGCCACTGGGATGGCGGCCCAGAGCGCGAAGCTCTGCATGATGATGGACGCGGCTACAGTCACGTTAAGTGATGCAGTGCCGCCACCGTACTGCGGGATGTACACAAAGTCGTCGCAGATTGCGACCTGCGCGGCGTTCATGCCGCTTCCCTGCGGCCAGCAACACAGGTGAGCACGTCATTGCGTGAGCTCCTTGGCGCTAGAGACGCACCTCATTGCCCATGATGAAGGCCGTGTGGCCCTGGAAGGGCTGCTCCAGAATGCTCTTGGCCGAGGCAAAAATCTCCACGCCCACGATGCGGATACCGTTCTGTACGCAATGCTCGCGGCACTCGCGCAGCGAGTTCATGCGCGTGACCGGGCAGCTGACCGTCTGCAGGAAGGCCTGCTGCTCGACCAGGTCCCACTTCTTCTGGCCCACGACGAACACGTGGCTCACGCCGAAGGCCGAGGCGCTAGTCAGCATGTTGCGGATGTTCTTGGCCTTCTGCACATTGTTCACGATCAGGAACTGCTTCCACTGTTCCACTTCCACTTCCGCCATGGCCATCCGCGCACCCAATGCACATGGTGTTTTGAGGGCATGTGGTAGACACTATTTAGGATCCTAATTTAAGGGTAGCAAACCTTTATTCTGGGTAATTCTGGCTCTTCAACTTGAGCATTGATGTTGATGGCGGCAGATGAGGACAATCAATTGTTGATTACTCCAGATGTAAGTTTGTAAAACACGAGGGGAGTGATCATGATCAGCACATTGGATGCGGTCCACATCTGTCCCAGGAGCCGTCTCGGGAGATTTGCGGCTGGGACCAGATCGGTCAAGCGCATGCAGCTGCGTCTGTGCTGACCCATTCATGAGCTTACTCTGCAGATGGGCATCCACATGAGATAAAAGTTATAAACGCACAGTGTTAAGACTATGCGTTTATAACTTCTACCTCATGGAATGCCTATCAGACACTTCCACTACGCTTCATGGGCCAGCAGAGCTCGTTCATCGGACGGCGTCGAGTCGTCTTCTTCCTCTGAGCCTACATCTCGCTTCCCACAGCGGACGCATTTGCGCCACACAGTCGAGACCCAGTCGTCCGGATCGGCCGTCAGCGTGTCGCTGGACGGGTACACGAACACCAGATAGAGCAGGAACACGGCGTAAAAGGCCGCGAAGCAGCCCAGCGTGATCCACGTGAACACAGAGAGGTCGTTGGGCAGCACTGTCTCGAGAATGGAGTAGACCAGAGCGTAGTTGACGCTGCAGAGCAAGGCAGTGCCCACAAGCAGCAGCATCGCGACCACGCGAGAGTTCACAAAGGTCTTGCTCATGAGACGACGATTAGACGTGAATGCCAGTAGAGGCAGCAGCGCGAACGGAAGTTGCACACTTTGCAGCACGTTGAGTAGCTCGTTGAAATGGTCGCTCTTGAACGAATGGCTCTCACTCACCAAAGCCACGAGCACAGCCGGAACCAGAGCCACGGATCTCGTGAGGGCCACGCGCTTCCAGGCCGAAATGCGGATGTCGAGAAAGCCCTCCATGACGAACTGACCAGCGTACGTGCCGGTCATGGTCGACGCTTGACCCGAGGCCAACAGCCCAATTGCCCACACCACTTTAGCGTACGAGCCAAGAGACTCGCGCACTGCTTCTCCGGCCTCGGCCAGTCCGATCTCCTGGCAATAACCAGCGTTCGGGTGCTCCATTAAGAAGCCGATGGCAGGCTGCGCCCGACCGTCGACGTAGCACGGTGTGCAAACGCCCGGCAGAGCACTCTGAACGGCTGAAAAGATGCACACGTCGCCAGAAAACGCGTCATAAATGGTCGATCCGGACTCCAAAGCCGCCTTCACTGGGATGCACGACGTCTGGATGTCCGTTCCAGCCAGACTCGAGTAGGACGCGGTGCTCAGATTAGCACAAGCCGTGCTGTAGAAGCTGCTGGCGAAGACGCAAATGACAGCCGAGTTGATCAGGAAGCTCACGAACAGAGCGGTCGAGGCCTCAAGAGAAAAATAGTAGTTGGCTTCGCGCACAGCTCGGCGGTTGTGTGGGTTGATGCCGCGCGATTGCACGAGCGCTGAATGCAGGAAGATATTGTGCGGCATGATGATGGAGCCGAGCGTGGCGACAGCCTGCATGACGTCCTGCTGCTTCATCTTGGGCTCCACGAGCCCCTTGACGATCTCGATGCCGCTGGGCGCACTCACAGTAAAGTCCACGAAGAAGCAGATGCACATGGTCGAGATGAGCAACAGGAAGAACAGCTCCAGGAAGCGACTGCCATTGCCATGCTTGCTGTCTGCATGATGTAGCGCCAAGAACGTGAACGTGTCAAGCCCCGTGAGCAGGCAGCCAACCCAGAGCGGCAGGCCGAACAGGATCTGAAACGCGATGGCGGAGCCCAGTACCTCCTGGATATCGCTGCCGATGATCGCGAGCTCCGTCATGATCCAGAGCACGAACGAGACGGCGCGTGGGTACTCATCGCGGCACAGCTGCGCCAGGTGCTTGCCTGTGCAGGCGCCAAGCCGGGCGGCCAGGATCTGGTAGCAGCCGCCGGCCATGGTGCTCAGCAGCACGACGTACAGCAGCTCGTAGCGCGTGTAGGCGCCGCTCTGGAGATCAGCCTCCAGATTGCCTGGATCCAGATACGCCATGCTCATGAGCCAACCAGGGCCTGTGTAGGCCCAGAACGTACGCCAGGAGAATGCAGCGCGGCGCTCGGAGAGCTCATCCGGATGCTCATGGAGCTCTTGTTCTTCGCGCAACTTCATCTTTAAGGTTATTTAACTTCAAGATACGTCGGCTGGATAACTAAATCATGGCTTGTGATTCGCTGAAATATGCATAGGATTGGTTGAGTGGCTCTGATTGGATGAAGGCTCCTTGGTATCTCGGATCTTAATGTGGACCACATCAAACACATACTTGGAATAAGTTCTCTCCGCAGTGATATAGCAGCTTCAAGCAAGTGCTGGATGTCCGGAAGTCCAGCAAAACCGCCACGATTTGGTCCTCATTCATACTAGTACAAGACTTGATGAGTGCGTTCTGTGGTGTGTTCTGCTCTGTAGATGCAGAGAAGTTCATTTGTGTTGCGTGCAGATAACAGCAGGAAACTACATAGTATCAAATTCGGGCGTAAAGTAGCAGATACAACCTGGGAATAGATTGCAAATACAGGAGATGCTTGGCGTGATACGATGCCACGCGTCTACAGTAATCGAGGAACTATAGATCTCTATTGGGTCTGGCTTTAACTCGTTGTTAAGGATAGTTTTCATGGGCCGGATGATTGCGTCCGATCTTTGCAGTGACCTTGCTAGAATTGTCCAGAGCACCAGTTCAGCACAAGGTTCTCCGCCAACCGGAGTCCAGAGCTCAATTGACGGCACCTTCGTCGTCGGATCATCTGACTGGACGGAATGGGTTCAAAACTATCGACTATAAGAGGGATTGCCAGTGTGTCTTGCATAGAGGGACCGCAGTACACACACCACTGTGAAGCATCTCCATCAGCCCCAATAGAAGCGCGCAAGAGGGAAATGGTGCAGCGCAAGACGACCAAGGTGGAGCACCCGGCGGCGGCGCTTGCGAACCGCATGGCAGATGACGGCACGATCCACGCGAGACCTCATGACGAAGAAGAGAACGTAGACGAAGATACTGGCATCGTCTCTGGGCCAGGGTCCCCCAAGGGCCAGCGCAAGAGCCTGCCAGGCTCCTCAGCAATACCAGCGGAATTTGCCACAACGCAGGCGTTCGCGTCGCCTCGGGACTTCTTTGTGCCCCCAGCCGATGGCGACGACCAGACGACTGTTGTGTGCACGTTCTGCCAGAAGTCTATTGGTGCACGTATTTTCAGTCTCAAGCGGCATCTCTATCGGTACCACCCGCGAGTGTTCCGGCTCGAGAGCGTTGTCGTCAAAGAGGAACAGGATCTGCGCAAGCCTTCGGTCAGCAGTCTGTCCACAGTAAGTCTCAAGCAGGAAGCGTTGACGCCACGTAGGAAGGCCAAACGCAAGAGCTCTGGGTGCTCTGCGCAGCCTCCGGACCAGTCCGCTCTCAACACGGCGTTTGTGATGTGGTTGTCGTCCGATGTGATCCCTATGAAGGCGCTGGAGAGTGCATATTTCCAGGCGTTTCTGAAGCTTCTGAATCCGGCGTTTGCGGTGCCAGAGGTCGAGATCACACCGCAAGAAGCACAGCCCAGCAGCTTCAGCCAGGAAGAGGTCGTTGTAGGGCAAGAGAGCACGACCATGCAAGGCTTCTGTCTGGTGGGCGACGGATCGCCACCGCAGCTGCGCTCCGACCTGCCTCGACCGATCCCAGCGGCCGACGAGGCGCTGGTCAAAGTGGTGCGCGCCGGAATCTGCGGCACAGACATGGAGATGGCCAAGAGCTACAAGGCAGGCTTCAAGGGCGTGCTGGGCCACGAGTTTGTCGGGATCGTGGAACGGATTGGTGGAGACATGCAGACGCAGCGGCGGCATAAACATTGGCTAGGGAAGCGCGTGGTGGGTGAGATTAACGTTCCCTGCGAGCTGCCAGAGTGCCATGTTTGTGCCAGCGCCGGCGACGCCGTGGCATCAACAGTAGACCACAAAGATCACGCGTCTCAGGACGCAGCTGCTCACCGCCGACGGATCAAGAAGCGCAATCACTGCCCCAGTCGCACGTGCATTGGCATTGTGGGCCGCCCCGGCGTGTTTGCCGAGTATGTGACGCTGCCAGTGGCCAATCTGTTGGTTGTGCCTGACTGCATTCTGGACTCGCATGCAGTATTTATGGAGCCGCTTGCAGCAGCGTGTCGCATTCTGGAGCAGCAGACGATCCGCGCGGGCGACCGCGTTGTCGTACTCGGGGACGGCAAGCTCGGATTGCTTGTCGTGGAGGTGCTGCATGCGCAAGCAGTCGCGAAAGAAATTACGCTCGTGGGCAAGCATCACTTGGGCATGATGCAGGGCATCGCGACCATGACGCTCGAGTACGCTCCCTCTCTGGCGGACTCGCTCACAGGCGCGTTCGACGTCTGTGTCGAATGCACAGGCACACCATCCGGTGTGAGCATGGCGCTGCAACTGATCAAGCCACACGGCACGGTGCTCATGAAGTCGACCTGTTCTGCCAAGAAGTCGCATGTGCCAATGCCGATGGCCCAGCGGCGGCAGGCGCGTATCCTGGGCTCTCGCTGCGGGCCTTTCGAGCCGGCTCTAGAGCTACTGCAGAGCAAGCGTGTGGAGCTGCAGAAGCTCATCCACGGCGTGTACCCGCTCGAGAGAGCGGCCGATGCCTTTGCGCATGCGCAGCAACATGGCACGCTGAAGATCCAATTGCTCATGTGACATGCCCGTGGAAGAATGTTCTGGTCGTACCGTACGTTCCGATTGGCCTTTCTATGTCGTGCTTTGTTGTCGGAAGGTTGCACTGTGCTGAGAATCGCAGTGGGTTACATTTCGGGTTACGAAAGAGGGTACGCGGGTACATTACAGTATTTTCGAACGAAACGGCATTTGGATGGATGGAAATCAAAGCAGATTGTCGCGCGGGTGTTCTCTGTTTGTCTCTCTCTCCCACCGACCAGTGTCAACGCCTCTCTGCCAGAGAGTCTCACGCAGCTTTGGTCCAAAGACAGATTCTGTTGACGACACATCCCAGACAGCGCTCCTGGCGGCACCACTCAGGCCGCCATCTGCTTCTGGATACTCTTTTCGGCTCTTTCTCTTGCCGGCGGGAGCCTCAGCAGCGTGTTTTGTTACGCCACGCACTCGCACTCGCTTGCGCCAACGAACCGAGCAACCAAATAAAATGGAGACGGCGCGCGATTCTTTCGAAGAGGAAGCGCTTGGGAACAGTAAAAGCAGAGGGAGACGGGCGAAGATCCCGGACCATCCCACTGTCCATTTTTTTATGAAGCTATCTTGCTCGGATCAGCTGGTTTTCCCCTTCTCGGTGGATGAACTCCATGTTGCATGCATGCCAATGCCATCAACCTCGAGATCCTTCCCAGTAAAAACCGAACAGAATAGCGAACGGATCGACTGTTAATAGTTGACGCCACTCTCCCCATCCACACGCCACCGAGCCATTTTGGCTTGTCCCAACCACAGTATTCAGCATTTGAACCCGTCTGGTCCTGTCTGGTCCCTCGTTGCGAACTTCTAAAGTGTGGACACTGGCGCGTCGACTTTTTTGCACACATTTTGGCCAATCAACGTTCTGTAGGGTTAAAAGGCAGCATGTGATTAGGTAAAATCCGGCATAATGGCTTCACTTTCCTGCGGAGGATGGATTTTTGAAACCTTCTGGGCATCACGCCAGATCCACCAATCAGTGCACAGCTTCCGTTGGTGGCATGCGTTGGCCATACCCGTCGAAATAAGAACATAGTCACTTAACAAATACTAAATTTAGTACCAGGTATGACCTTGAGGAATCATCGAATTGGTCCGTAACGCCAGGGGCGAGTGCTTCAAGACCGGACCTGAACTCCACTCGCGCGAACCTTCCCGGATCCTGCAGCGGAGACGGGCAGGGGCTGGGGGAACGGGGAAAGGCCAAGCCCCAATGGAGGGAGCGTGTTGAACCAGGCCGCGCACCTGCGGCCTCAGTGCGGCCCTGCTTTGCTCCGGTCTGCGGCCGCACCCTATGTCCTCAAAGGTGCGGCCGCATTATCCATTTTGCCCTCCATCAATACATCCGATGGTCTCAAACACTGCAACACTCAGTGGCGCTGACCTGCTCGCGGGTCCGTTCTCTGTGCGGCCGCAGCGCAGTGCCGCCATGAAGGTCGACACCTCGGTGGCCGCCAACACGGCCTCCATCCCGCCCCACCAGCTGGCCATGATGAACGGCCCGGTCGATCCGTCTCAAAAGCGGTCGCCCTTCCTGTGCGGCTACCCGAGCAAGAAGTGCTGGAGCTGGCGCGTCGAGAAGCGCAACGGCGAGCTGCACAAGTTCTGCGAGTACCACCGTCAGAAAGCCAACACCAACCAGCGCCGCATGGAGCAGCGCCGCAAGCAAGGCCGCCCGACGGTGCGCCACTCGTCCAGCCCCGTCTGCAGCCCTCGTGCCAGCAGCAACGTCGTCATGGTCTCCCCTGTGCCACACCAGCACGCGCGCCACCACGTTTCGGTGCGCACCGCGGACCTCAAGCCCATGGCAGCGTCCTGTGCCAGTCCTACGTCGTCGTCGTCCGGTAGCCCTCGCGGCGTGGACCACTTCGACAGCATGGTGACCACGGATGCACCCACGTACAGCTGGATGGACGTGGACCTCGACATCCGCATGGACGCGGCCGCTGAATACATGATGATCGACCCGACCATCGACATGGAGCCGTCCGACAAGCCCGTGGATCTCTACGAGGAGGATCTTTTCTTTCTCGAGCACTTCATCGACGAGATCTCGCGCTCCATGCTGTAAGAGCCCTCGACTGCGACTGCGGCAGTGCGCTCTCTCGCCTTCTCGGCCTCTTCGTGTGTCCATCACGACACAGTCCCCCACTCTATTCCCTACTTACGATCCTCTTCGGCATCGACCTCTCGGCCCCTCGCTTCATATTTAAGAGTTTACAGTCAATTACTATAAGGACCTCCTCAGTCAATCAATCCAATTTTGCCATCTCCATTGTCATGACTAAGCCGCATCGACGAGACCCGGCGCTTTGGGTCTCGCGTAGCCAGCATAGAGAGCCACGCACGAGCCGCATGAACAGGAGACCACTGGATGGGCGCTGTCCAGCTTCATGATGGACGCGACTAGCCCTCGAAATCGTATATGTGACAATAGAACATAGGTTCATTTTGCATCATAATAGACAGGTGAACATACAAACTACAAGTGAATTACCCAAAGATACCTTTCTTTGAAATTTAATGACACGCAGCCGACAAGCTTCTCTCGCTCGTTGATTGGTGGAAAGTTCATGGATCTGTACCCAAACATTGTACAGTACATGGAGGAATCCCTCTCTCTAAGATACATCAGAGCCCCATGTCGTGTGCGGCCTTGAGCGCCTGCTGCGTGAGCATGGCCTCGGTCTCCATGAGCTCGCAGAAGAGTGCGAAGTCGAGCGCTGAGAGCAGCAGTTGGAGATTGCTCAGCGCGGCCTCGTGGCGGTCGCGCTCTCTCTGCAGCCGGCGACAGTGGGCGAAGAAGGCTTCAGGCGAGAGCTAGAGAGCAGGACAATGGTCAGCACGAGAGCGAGAAAGACGCATTAGCTACAGAGACAATGCTTGAGACCTGCTCCTGCTCCAAAAACTGCTGCACAATGCGCTCGAACAGCGCCTCGTACTCCTGTTGCAAGCCTGAGCGTTAAGCATCAACAGCAGCTATCGAAGAAGAGCTGCTCGGCACCTGGAAGAGCGTGTGCATGGTATGCGAGCGCTCGTCTTCGCTGCGAACGCCATGGAACGCATCCACGTGCCTAGCAACATGCGTCTTGAGGTCACAGAACAGCTAGATCCCCCGTAAGTGACTCACGCAGCCATGAACCTGCCGACTGTCTGCTCCACGTCGTCTAGCCAGCACTACACGTTTAGACCAGTCATTCACTCCATTCTCATTCGCATGGCGCTCACAGTCGTCACAGAAGGCCACGAGTCTGCCCACAAGCGCGTCTGAGCTCTCGATTGCCACAAGCACTTCGTCCATTGCGTCGGTTGGCAAGAGGTTACGAAATGGAAATCTATTCTCTGGTTACATCTGGATCTTGCTAAAGTGGTGCACGAGGCAGAGATTGTGGTGCAGCAGCTTCTGCAGGTGCTCCCACTGCTGCTGCTGCACGGCGCACAGCGCGTCGACTTGGGCCAGCAGCCCCGCGTCGGCCACTAGCAATTGCTCGTGCAGCTTCAGGAACCGGTTCAGGTAGGCCTGCAGCACCTGGAAGTTGCGACGCGTGGCCATCTCCTCGTGCAAGAAGGCCAGGAACAGGCCCAGCAGCGTCTTGCCCTCGACGTCGAACTCGCCCATGCACAGCGTGCTCATCTCAACATCCACGGCCGAGGCCGAGAGCGTCTGCATGTACACAGCCACGGCATTGTAGCGGCTCCACTTGGACGGACCCGAGGCTGCTGCCTTCTGCGCAGGCGTGAGCTCCTGCTCAGATGCCATCTCCAACAGCGTCGCCAGTTTGCAGCGCGACGTCACGAGGCCCGTGCTCTTAACGATCCGCGAGCCGTTAGCAGCCGGCACGGGCTTCTCTTCCTCTACCTTGGCTTGCTGTTCCTCCTCATCATCGTCGCCCCAGGCCTCGTCATCGTCGCCAACTCCCCAGCCGGCCATAGCGTGAGGTCCGTCTTCCTCCTCAGGCTTGGACACGGCCGGCTTGGCGGCCACAGGCACAAACGTCGGATGCACGTCGTCCTTACGGGCTGTCTGCAGGAAGAACGGGGCCTTCTCTGGTGCCTTGGGCGGCTCGGACGGCTTGTTGCGCTGCTTGATAAGCTCCAGGTTGAACAGCGTGTGCCAGAGCGCACGTGGCGCGGTCGACAGCGTGATCAGCGAGTCTGCCAGCGGTTCCACGTTCGTGGGCTCTTCGCTGGAAGTAGTCGCGTCCTTGTCAGGCTTGGCCGCGTCCTGCAGGCCGTCGAAGTCTGACACCTGCGGATTGTTCTCCGAGCCAAAGCCGAGCTTGTCGTCATTGTCGACCTCGTTGAGCGGCACTGGGAGGTCCATGAGGATTGGCTGCTTGGGCTCCGAGTCCAGGAACACGTCCATGAAGAAGGCGCGATTGGCCCAGAGGTAGATGCCCACGTGGCCCACGTGCGTCGTGGCCAGGAACTCGCCCGTGGGTGAGATGGCCAGGCCCGTGACTGGCTTGTGGAACTTGATCCAGTCCACGCACTTGCCCGTGGGGATGTCCCAAATGCGGAGCGAGGCGTCGGCCGAAGACGAGAACAGCCAGCGCGCATCAGCGCTGAAGTTCACGTCCGTGATGCGATGAGTGTGGCCCTGGAAGCGACGCACCAGCTTGTGCGTGCTCGCGTCGTACAGACGCAGCACTTGGTCGTCGCAGGCCACGCAGAGCAGGTTGCTGTCGCGATGCAGCTCCATCTGACTGATGGGCGACCCAATGTCCAGCTCGAACGCGAGCTCGTTCTTCTTGAACGTCCAGAACTTGAGCTTGCCGTCGATGCCGCCCGAGATCACGAACTGGTTGAGCGCGTCCACGGTCACAGCGCTCACGGGGCCGTCGTGCGCATGTGCGGCTGTGAATGAGTCGTCCTCCACGATCGGCGTAGTACCGGGAAGAATGAGCGAGCGGATGAGCTTGGGCTTGGGCGTCGCGGCCGTCGGGTATGAGCCGCGCTTCTCACCAGACTGCATGTTGTATTTGAAGATGGCGCCACCAATGCTGCCCACGAGTGCATAGTTACCACACGTACTGATCGCGACGCTCATGGCCTGCGTCTTCTGGCGACGCAGGTCATCCGCGCCGCCGGGCGTCACGCGGTCGCTGGGGTCGAACTGACGCAGGATCTTCTTGCCGATAGCACGACGCTCGAAGCGCCAGACGTAGGCCGCCATCTCGTTCTCGTGGCAGGTGAGCACGTTGGACCAGTCGCGCTCACGTGTCTCCATGGCCGAAAACTGCGTGATGGGCGGCAGCTTGAGGTCTTCCACGCGCACGTGCATCTTCTTGGCCATCTTGAGCATCGGACCCTGCGACAGCTCTGTGCTCTGCTGCTCGCGCGCCGTGTGGAACACGCGGAAGGCGCGGTCCTGACCGGCCGACAGAATCTGGCAGCACGTGCCGTCCGAGCCATCGGCCATGGACGCGAACGTGTTGTTGCCGTAGTAGCGAATGCGCGTGGGCGGGGCCTTGTGGCCCTCACGCGACTTGAGCAGCCGTGCCGTGCCACCGTTGAGGTGGTCGAAGATCCACATCTTGATCGAGTTGTCCGAGCCTGTGGACAGCAGAATAGGCTCGTTGGGCAGGAACACAAGCGACACGATCGGACCGTCGTGAGCCTGTGCGATCATGGACTCCAGGCGCTTGTTCTCGAGATTCCAGACAGCGATATCGCCTGTTGTCGTGCCAGAGACCACGAGCGGCGCCGGCGCACCCGAGTCCGTGCGGAACGACATGGCTGTGACCTTCCCCTGTTCCTGCGTGAAGTCCATCACGAGCTTGTCCAGCTGCAGGTGATGCAGCATCATCTTGCCGTTCGCGAGCCCGACACCCACAACGTCCACGGCCGGACTCTGCTCGAGCGAGACCACGGGCGAGCCCCAACCGGAGAACTTGTAGATGCATGTCTTGGTGCGAATGTTCCAGAGCTGCAGCTCGCCCTGCTCCGAGCCCACGAGGATCTTGTTGAGGTACGTGGATGGATGCACTATGACCGACGGCGCGAACTCGCTGTACTTGGGGAAGCGGATCATGTCGACCTGCTGCATGGAGCTGTGCGATGGGTCAACAGTTAGTGAGTGCTTTGAATGGCTGAGAGAGCGGCAAGGACGTACTCGAGGTCCCACATGCGTAGCGCACGGCGGTCCAGAGAGAAGAGGACGTTACCCACCACGAGCAGCTACAGAGAGAGAAAGAGAGTGAGTAAGTGCATGCAGCATGAGTCAGTATGAGCTTTTGGTACTTGGCGGATGTCTTCAGTGTGGCCCTCGAGCGTCTTGATCTGGTCCAGACGCTTCCAGACGATGATGTGCTGGCCGCAAGCCGTGATGGTCAGATGCTTCTTAGGCAGCACGGCCAGCGCTGAGATCTTCTTGGGCAGTTGTGGCGACACGAGCACGGGCGTGAGCTTGTCGCACTTGTACACCACGAACGACTTGCCCAGCGACGCGACCGCGAAGCTCTCCTTGCCCATGCCATACCAGACGATGGGCAGCGCGTCCGTGATCATGCCGATCGCGCGGAAGCATTGCAGCACGCGGCTGTTCTGGCGGCGCGCGAGCGGCTGCTGCTTCTTGCCCATTGCTGACCTACTCAATGGAAATGACTGGAAGCAGCCAATGGCCACGAGGAACTGGAGATACGCGATTAAGTACGAATTGACCATGTGTGGAAATCGTACTTTAGCGAGAACCCGCGTCGTTTCATGATTGGAGCTGTCAGAGCAAAGCTCAACGCACAACCATTGGTATTAATACGACCAGGGGGCATTAACTACCTTTGTTCGTTTTTTATGGATATTTAAGTCAGCAGTTTGGCAGCGCTTCGCCTCGTTATTTTGGGGGGAAATTAGCTGTGAAGGGTTTGGTGCTGCTGCTTCAAACGCAAATTTCGGGATATTTAGACAACAGTTTTTATGAAGATGACTTTCAGCAACACAAAAGATACCCCTCAGTGCGGGTGTATTTGTTCCACCACATTAGATGCCGAGAACATCATATTCAGTAACAAAATCTGCTTCTCTTCGGTCTGTCGCTGGTGCACGCGTACGGGCAAGATAAGCAAGAGCTCCTAAATATACTCCTGTGTCACAGGAAAGTGTTGTCGGCAGCTCGCCGATTTGCAACAGTGCGTCCTTCCTTAGATGGCCAAGACGAAAGTTGTTCTTGCCCTCGTGCTTCATTATCATCTCCATCACTGACTAAAGCGTCAGGAACGTTTTGTGGAACGTAAGAGCAGACGTTGCCTTGAAAGCTCGACTCACCTCAGCGATGAGCTCGGCTTCCGACCGAAGCGTCGTCCGATTCTGGAGCGTTTGGATACTGTTAAAGAACCCGAGATCTAAGATATTTAGATCCGGGCTCTGCGCAGGCTGGCTGGCATGCGATCAGCGTCTTCCAGCCGTCCGAGTTGGCCGCGTGGAGGACTTCAGCATCGTTGACGAGGACGTGTGGGGGAACGTGGTCCTGTTGAATCAGGATCTGATGCTCTTCTGGTGCGGCAGCGACTTCTCTTTGATCACAGGGATCACCAGCTTCGCGATAAACGCTCGGACGCTGGGTCACATAGTCCTCCGCTACAGGCCAGATGCCAATCAATCCGTTCCATCCTGCTTGTGGGCGGGCCACAGCACAGAGGAACATGACTTTGACTATGTATCGCTTGCTCTGCACAAACAGCACGGGGGATCTTCCAGTGGGAGCCCATCAACGCCGGTCATCAGGTAGCCCTTCTGCCCGATCTTCTTGCCATAAAACCATTTTTCGTCCATGTGGACCACGTCAAACATGTCGTTGAACACAAGGTCAATTCGCGAGCAGTTGGACTTGCTTCGTGCAGAACTCGACGCGTTCCACACGGTGGGCGGTCGTGAGCAGCAAGCGGGTCTGCTTGAGAACACGACGAAGAAATCCTTCCGTGAGTAGTTGGTGCGCGAGATAGCAGCTGATACCCGAACCGAGCTGGAGAATATGCTGGTTATTGCGCCAGTCGATCGGGATCGCACGGATACGACTGCACAGCGCAGTTTGGTCCTTCTTATTGCGTCCACGTCGACTTGCTCGCGACGTGACTATTGCAGCGACGCGAGGACCCATCTACTCAATGCCGCGCTTCCAGATGCGCGAGACCACACGATAGTCGACGAGGAAAAGGGCCGCGACCTCCCCGATCTCGCCATACTTGAGTTTGCCGTTGTTGCTGCGACAAAGGAGAGTCTCCCTGATGGCCTGCCGCTCGTCATTGGTGACCTGCATCCATGCAGGTACGTGCACAGACAGCATCCCTGTAAAGATGCGATGGGTGGTGTGGGGGCGGTCTTTATCTTGCGGGGGGATCGAGAAATGATAGCAAAACAACAAGTCCAGACTTTTGAAAACGGTCGAGAAAAAAATATCAAACGTGGTCGTATCGTTTTAAAGGGGGTATAATTTTGGCACGACTTTGAAATATCCATTAAAAACCGAACAGAGGTAGTGCAACAGCCACTCAATCACAGCAATTGAGCTTGAGCGTGTTCACAGCGTCCATCAACTTCGACATCCCACAGCGGCATGTACAGTCGCGAATGCGTGCGCTCTTTGGTCGTCTCTCGAAACCAGCGTTGGTTCGGACTCGTGAACACCACATATCGGTTCCTCCTTGTCGAGATTATCGGTGGCTCATCGATCAAACGAATGACGTTGGGATCCTTGCTATGCTTATCCAGTAGCTTCTGCATGACAGCTTCATCCTCGCTTTGTATCTTGAATGTGTGACGGGAGTCACACAGCACGATGCACAGAGGTTCCGCTCGCGCTAGTCTATGGCGCGAGTTTTA
>JAADVW010000870.1:0-13826 GCA_023335875.1 Elongisporangium prolatum
GAATGCAGACGCCATGTTGCAGGTGCCAGCGCCCAAATCTACCACGCGCATGTGGTCCTTGGACTCACGACTGTGGACAGAGAACGGGATGCGTGCCAGCAGCTCCAGTGCTGGTCGGAGCCTCTGCGCTTGGAACTTGAGATAGCTCTGCGGCAGCCACTGCTGCGCTGCGTGCGTGACTTGAGCGTTCATCAAAGCTGCTGGGAAGTGCGTCAATCCGATGCAAAAGCGAAAGTGGCAGCTTCCATGCTTGTCAGCGTTCTCATGTCGCAGATTGGGCTGAAGTACCGTAGAACCCACTCATGCTAAACTCATACAGTACCAACCCTAACACTAGTATCTACTAATAGTTTGGAATCAAAATTGAATTGAGTGTTTGGCGACTGTGAGAAGCGCTTGAGATCGAAGATCGCGCGGCTTTTACGCTCCTGGCAATAGGTCTTCCCCCATGATCCCATTACTTGCGCTTAAAAGTGAGCGCCAGCGGATCTTCGTGTCCTCTGAGAGCCTCCGGGTCCGTTCCATGCACTTTGGAGCTGGAGAAATCGCCACTGTGTGCTCTCCTTCCTTTCATCGCTCCCTGTAACTATGAGAGAGCTTGAGATAAGATACGAGTCGATTGCAGTCCAAAGCACACGCATATGAATGCAGGCGCCATGTTGCAGGTTCCGACGTACGCGCGTGGACGTATGGAAGCCGCATCGACATAGGTCGGGATGTGAGCCAGCATGGGCGAAGACGCTGCATAGAAACTTGAAATACTGTTGCTCTGCGGCAACAACTGCTGTGTTCTACTATTGAGTATGTGTTGATTCATTACTATTAATACAGTATTGAAGCCATCTCGATTATCTCATGTCGCAGAGTATGAGTGGGCCTCACGGTAGTAGCTTTTCGTGCACTCACTGCATCCGCCTGCCACTCAACTATACATGACAGCCATGCTGCATGATTTCACTAGCCATTTGACAATATGCTGCTCACATTCGCATAAGCTCGCGCATTTTAATGCAGTAGCAGCCGCGAGGCTTTAGCACCTGTCTGAAGCACCATATCACCATATCACCAGCTCAAAGTGATACCTGGTACCGACTTGCGCTTCCGTTCAACAGTGTGCCTCTCATACATAACTGCTGTTAAGAGTAGTGGTTTTTCCTATCATTGGACCTCCGTTAGAGCTCGCGGTCATTGCACACAGGCTGCCTTCATCTCCATCACATTGATTCGCGTCGTCTCATATTTGGGTGGATTTTTTCCCTTGGGTTCAGTGGGGATTACGTTTGATCCAACTGATTTGCGACGCGTTCCAGTAAAACCCAGTAAATGCGTTTAGTCCGGATGTATTCGACTGGGTGTTTCAGGCCAGTGTCTAATTGCGAACAGGGGAAGGGGATGTCAGAGAGCCGCGCCGTGCCTGCCCACCATGTGGTCTGGCAAGTACAGGACTGGACACCTCAAATGGACCACTTAACCAAATTTGAGATCGTAAAGATGATTATGATTGCAAGCATGTACTGTAAAGTGACATATTCAACTCACGACGCAGACGCATGCTCAAGAGCAGCACCAGCCGCAGCAACAAAGTCAACAAACAACAACAGCCTTTTGGGCCATCTTTCCACTCACGGTATATTCATAGCATCTGTTCCATTTAATAAACCCAATGACCCATCCTCCAATTTTGGGTTTTCTACTGCGTGGTTTTCGTATGCCTTGCTGTTGGGTTTTTCATGTCGGACCTGAACTGTCTGTCTTTATTGGGCGTTTTGTCGCTGCAGCAGCCGAGAGAGAGAGAGAAGCAGCAGACCGATCGACTCGTCTTCCTCTGCGCGTGCCATGGCCCAGCACCACTCGCAGCCGCAGCAGCCGGACGACGAAGATCACACAGACGCTCACCACGTGGCCATCTCCATGGCGCAAGACGCCCCGGGCTACGAGAAGCTCACGACTCCCAGCGGGGAAACGCCCGTGGCCAGCTCACACAGCCACCACTCGCAGCAGGAAGAGCAGGCCAACAACAATGCAGAGACATCGGAGGACCTGATGCACGGCATCAACTCGTTCTGGGCGCTCGTGTTTCCGGTCTGCGTGACCATGGTCATCGCTAGGTACGTCCCACGGTCGCCACCGATGCGACAGGAGGATGCTGATAATAGTGTGTTGTGTGCAGTGTCGTGGTCGTGAACTATCGTAGCTCGAGTCTCGAAGCCTCCATGCAGTACGAATCGACCGCTTGCGCGAGAGGATCTCTCGTCCATGAAGCTCACTCGCTCTTGGCTATCCTCATAGGACATACTTGGTCTACGGCGACTCGGATTCCTCCAGCTCAAGTGCCTCGTCGTCCATCGGCATGTCGCTCGTAAACGCTCTTGTGATCATTGGCGCCATCGCCCTGCTCACCTTTGGCATGGCGCTGCTCTACTACTACAACTGCATGAAGGTACAAACAGACAGACGCTGTTCCCTGTGGCTTGGCTTCCCTATTGACTCAAGCTTTGTAGTTCCTGGGAGGATACATCATGTTCGCGTCCATGGCCATTCTGAGTTTCGTGGGCGGCCAATTGGTGGACGAGATCGTGAACGACCAGTTCGGTTGGGCTGTGGACTGGCCTTCCTTCCTCTTCGTCATGGCCAACTTCGGTGTCGTGGGTGTGATCTCCATTTTCTACCAGAAGGGAACGCCCAAGCTTGTGCAGAACGGATACCTGGTGCTCGTCAGCGTCATTCTCGCGTGGGAGTTCTCCATGTGGCCCATGTGGACGACCATCACGTTCTGTTTCATGTTCGCCATGTACGATCTGTGCGCTGTCCTCACGCCGTGTGGTCCGCTCAAGGTCCTCATCGGTCTCATTCAAGATAAGCAGGCCCCGCTGCCCGGTCTGCTGTACGAGGCTGATGTCCGAGACGGTGTCGGCAACGATAGACGGCAGCCATCTGTGCCACAGGAGAACCATCGCCCTGCACCAATCCAAGTCCCTAGCACCGAACAGCACGCGCCCCCGCAACCTCGGGCCCCGCTCCCTCCCATCGATCCCCACGCTCCTCCTCAACCTCGCAAGAAGGAAACGCGATCTTCATCTGGAGCGACCTCTGCTACATCCGGTGTATCCAACTCTTCCAATAAAAGAACCAAGCCCCGCCCGACGTCGAGCTCCTCTAACAGCAGCAGTGACGGCGAAGCTCCTGCCTCGTTCCAACGTCCACGCACTGTGGCTGAGTCCGACTTCACGACCTACGATTGCGAGTCCATG
This sequence comes from Elongisporangium prolatum, assembly GCA_023335875.1. Lineage (NCBI taxonomy): Eukaryota > Oomycota > Peronosporomycetes > Pythiales > Pythiaceae > Elongisporangium > Elongisporangium prolatum. The sequence goes on from JAADVW010000870.1 coordinate 3,252, forward strand.
GAGGAGCTGATCAGTCTGCTGGAAGAGTTTTACCGCATTTTCAGCCCCGACGATGTTTGGAAGGCTGGTCAGGTTGCCGACAAATTCTTCCCGACCCAGGACCGTCTGTGGTTGTTAATATTCCACAAGTACAAGGTATGTTCTTGCTCCATGGGCATGCCGTGTCCAATCCAGGCGCGTCACGATGCCAGAGCACGCCGTGCGGCCGAGGAAGATGAAGATGGTACGTCAAAGCGTTTCGTTTGGCCTGTGGAACTGTACTGATAACGTTCGTGTCTCCAGACAAAACGATCAAGCTCGGTCTTGGTGACTTTATCTTCTACAGTGTGCTCGTGGGGCGAGCTGCAATGTTTGATTTCTCCACGTTTGTGGCCACTTTTGTGTGTATCGTCGTAGTGCGTAGCGTGATTATTTCGTCTGTCAACGAGCTTCTGCGATTTCTAACAACCTCGCTTGTTACTCATTGCAGGGCCTTGGAGGAACTCTATTCTTGCTCTCGGTGCTGCATAAAGCGCTGCCAGCTCTGCCGATCTCGATCTTTTTGGCCGTGTTCTTCTACTTCTGGACGCGTTACTTGTTTATCGACTTTTGCGACTTTTTGATGGTCTTCCCAGCAGCTGTCTGAGCCCAATCAATGCTGACGACGAGTTCTTCCCTTTCAGCTCAAGTCATCAACTAAATCGAACGAGCAGCCGGAGACGTGGGATCTTGTACTGATAGCAATAACGGAAGCCAACAACACGAGGAGACAAAAATCGCTCATTTTTCATTTTTGGGGTTTGTGTGGTCCACACACAAGTTCCTGTGACTGACAGTACCGTGGATTTCATTGTCACAGGGCGCGCCATCTTCACACCGACAAACACACGTGGAGACACATGAACCGGTTCCTGCAGAAGTTCGTGGGCGAGCCGTCGGACGCCAGCTGGGCCTCTGCGCGCGTGGAGGAGGAGACGGGCGCCTCGTCCTTCTTCTCACACAAGCATCCGCCGTCGCCGCCGCAGCCGCAGAACGATACGCCGCTCACGTCCACATCCACAGGCGGAGTCTATGACACAGTGGATCTCTTCGAGGATTCGAGCGCCAAGAGCCTGGGCCACCAGCAACAGTCCCAGCACGGATACATGCTGCATGGCCACGGCCAGCGACTGCAGGAAGAGGTGCTGGCCGAGCCGCAATACGATCCACCCACGTCGTCGTCCTTGTTTCCGAGTCCGCGCAATGGATTGAGCGATCCGTTCGCCAAGGCCACAGCGTCTTCGCTGTTCTCGTATGGACAGCGACAACCGTCGCCACGCAGAACAGCGGCAGATATGTTTGGTCCGTCGTCCGAGCCGGCCATGACGTTCCCACCTCCGCCCCAGCAGCCCCAGGTCGCGTCGGATCCGTTCGGTCCTTCATCAGCGCCGGGGTCGTCGTTCCCGTCTCGTCCGCCTCAACAAGAACAGCAGAGCCACTTACAGCAGCCGTTTGATCCCTTTGCGCGTCACTCCCAAACGCAATCCGACCGCCTCTCGTTCCCTGCGCAGCAGACCTCGTTCCAGGCGGTTGTCCCGTTCGCTGCATCTTCTGGATTGTCGTTCCCGTCGCAGCCTCCACAGCACGATGACCCCCTCTACGCTACGTCCTCGCAGGAACCAGCGCCAACGTCGCACTCGTCGAGTGACGTGCCTGCCAGTGACTTCTTCTCATTGGCGCCGGCCAGTGCAAGTAGTCTGTTCAGCAGTGAACCTCCTGCAGCTCCATGCGCTGCCGACCTCTTTGCTGCAGTGCCAGCGAATCAACAGGACTGGGCCACACATTCAGCCACTGAGGCAACGTCCATTGCTCCGGGGCCCGAAGCACCGCGTCAGGAACCAATTCCGGTGCCCGTGGAGGTTGAAATGGCAGCTCCAGCCCTTCATGAGCAAGCACCACAGCAGCATGGGGCTTCTCCAGTGCAGCCGCCTCAAGAACCATCCTACGTTGGTCATGCTCAGCCTCCTCACTGCCAAGACAGAGCGTACTCTGGTTCGTCGCTGCCGCCACGGAGCCAAAGTTCGCAGCCGCCCCGCAGTCACAAGTCGGCATTGGACGACCAGATCCGACTGGTGGAGATGTACAAGCACATGGCGGAGCGTCTCGAAGTCGAGAAGAACGATCTGCTCAAGGTGCTGGCCGATCAGTCGGATCAGTTTTACCGCATGCAGGACTACATCTCGTCTCTGGAGCGGGAGCTGGCAGCGTATCGGCCTCCGCAATAATGTCACGACTGGATAGATGGACTGGAAGGTGCAGTAGATTTGGTTTATATACGTACGTACTTGTGCGCTTGCTTGGCTGTGAGTCGTGTGGTGTCTCTGATGCCTCCTATTCGCGACTATCAGGTTGAAAATACTGAGTCGTTTCGAGCTTTACTCGCGTGCGAAACGGTCGTCTTCTATTTCCATTAGCTCAAGCGGCCGTGCGTGGGCTCTTTGAGCAGCCTCCCGTGCTTTGGCGACTCGCGTTGTCATCGCTGGATCTCGTGCCCCAGGTCAGTGAGAATGCACAATCAGTAGCTCGGCCATTTGCTCCACGACTTCGCACACAGCAAGCATGGCTCAGTATCGCACTCATGCGACTTCGTCACGATCGACTGGTAATCTAGGGCCGTTCCAGATGCCGTCGTATACATCGCACACCGCGCGGAGTTCGCCAGGCAAGACGCAGGGAACCATGACTGCTCCGCACATGACGATTCAAAGCGGATTACCGCGCCAGAAGGACAACGATGAAAGCTTGCTAGAGATGCTTACGTCGACGGTCGCATGCTTGAAGCTCAAGCACATGGATATCGAAGCAATTGGTTGTCTGGAGCAGAGTCTCTGGCTCAAGAGGCGAATGTTTGGGGTCGATAATACTGTCGTTCACAAAGCGCTTAGTGACGTCGTGTTGAGCTACAACTCGATTGCCATGCAGTACCTGGCGCAAGGGCAGTTTGAGCAATGCCTGGCGATGCTGCGGAAGGCCGAAGCGATCACTGCGCCTGGCAACTTTAAGAAGTGCCAGTCATTGCAGATACTCACGTTCAATAACATTGGCTGCTGCTATCGCAAGCTCGGGAAGCTCAAGTCTGCACTCAAGTATCTCAAAGAGGCTGCGCAGATTGGATCCAGTTGCGCACACGTGAAGAACCTCTCGATCACGCACTTGAATCTGTGCGCCATCCAGTCGCAGCTTGGCAGGCACGATCTCGCTCTGGAGCATGCGCAAGCTGCGATTTTCCACACGCAGGAAGAGCTCGTGAGCATGGAAGAGCGGTCTTTCCCTGAGAACAAAGGCAGAGAGAACGAAAACGATAGTGAGAACGGGACCGATGCGCTCGACGCCAAGTCGCGAGAAGAGAAGATCGTGTCGCTGGCAGTCGCGTACCACAATCTAGCCGTCGAGCTGGAGTTCAACGGACGTGGCGAGGCGAGCTTGCAATGGTACAAGAAAGCTCTCCAGCTTGTTTGGAAATACCGTGAAACAAACGAAGCGCTGTGTGCCTCCTTCAAAAATATCTTTCTCGAGGCCAAGAAGAAGCAAGAGCCCGCGACAATCAGCGTGACTGGCCGGATCAGCACGAGTGCGTCCGCATCGAGTCGAAACGCCAGCCGCTCTGGTGTGCGTCCTAAATCTGCTCATGCTTCTACTCGAGTAGCGGCTGGCCGAGCCAATGTGTCGTATAGTGCTACAGTGGCCGCTCAATGCTACAAGCCAGTAAAGCCGTCACAAGCCGGACTACAGTACTCTTCGCCAACAAAAGCGAGTTCTGCAATTCGTGTGAAGCAGCAACGCCCGTCGTCAGCGCATAGCTATCGCCAAAGGCCATTGTCTACGTCCACAGCTGATCACTCCAGGAGAACTAGACCGAACGTAGCTTGTGCGGATGACGGGAGCATGATTGATGCGCATTGGAAGCGATTAGAACGAGAGCTCTCGATACAGGACAACAAATCGGCCACTGTTAAACGACCTCACAGTGCCCGCGCAGCGTCTCGCACTCTCACTCAACCGCCCGGCAATCAAAGACAGAAGCAGGAACTTTGTTTCTCTGGCCACGAAGATGACTTTGCGAACGATGGCGAGGATCTGGGCGTGATTGACGATGATGGCAGTGATGACGGCGATGATCATTTTGCGGAATTTCTTATCGATGGGCAAAATGCAAAACCGAATTCCCATCATCCAGTACAGAATGGAAACTCCCAGTACGATTCGACCAGGAGAACTATAGTGCAGCGCCATCGCAAAGCTTTAAACGACAGTCGGATGAACGAATCCTTCGACGATGAACAAGAGCTGTTCTCGGAAACCGGCGAGAGGAACGAAGACGCCTCGAGCGTCAGCTCGGCTGGCTATCGAGCTGATACGGACGCTCGAGGCGAATTCAACGAGGACCCGGATCTGCCAAATCAGCGTGTGGGGCACTTGGAATACCTGAGGCGCATGAAGAAAATCGCCGAGAGCATTAAAAACGATCTGAGCGATGCTGCAACTCCAAAGACCTCAGCGAAGGCTCGCCCGCTATTAATGACGACCCAGACAGCGGAAGAAGAGCTTTCACCCAACACAACTCCAAGAGGCACAAGTAAAGTGCGGTCGCGGTTGGAGAGAGCTCGGAGTGATTCGGTGCATGATCTCAATCAAGAGCACGCTACTGAAAGCGAGACAGCAATCGCCACTGGACGCTCTGACGCAATGAAGCGAGATGAACCAGTGCTGCAAACTACGTCTTGTAATCCGGGAGCTGCTCAGCAGTTAGACAAACCAGAGCAAGTGTGGATTGATATAAAAGAAGACGTGTATGTGTTCCAGGACGAATGCGATATCCTCATGGGAGAGCGAGGTCTTGTTCAGGCGGCTGCTGTGAGTCGGATCCAAGCCACAGGTCGTGGTGGAATCGGTCGCACCCGTGTCAGATCTATAAAGCAGGTAACAACAGTGAATTTGTGGTCCCGATTGAAAAATGTCAGTAGTAAACGCATATATGTACAGGAAATCACAGCAAACGAAGCTGCCCGACTCATTCAAAGCAGGGCCAAAGTCTACCTTGAGCTGGCGAAAGAGCGGTACCGCGTCGAGGAGGAGAATGCTATGATTCGGTTGCAAAAGGAAGAAGTCGAAGACATGGCTGCTAGTCTCATACAAGAACTCTACCGACACAAGTATCATCGCATTCGCAAAAAATCAGAGCTAGATAGAGCCATGTCTCCAGTACAAAGTCTGCCAGCCTCATCACAAGAAACCACAAGGGCACAGACTCAAAAGACAACGTCGCGGTCGTCTTCTCTCCTATCCAGTCAACATGCAGCAGCAACTCGTATCCAGGCAGTCATGAAAGGCTCACACGATCGAGATCAGGTGCGAAGGCTGCAGGCAAGACGCTTGAGCAGAAGCTACATTGAGCGCAACCACATGGGGATTTCTCTAGAGCGTGCGGTACGGAGTTTTCCAATCGATGTTGACGGTTGCAATGGCGCATGACTGATAAATCGTGTTTGCTTTAGTTGGCTGCGGAGCAAGAGTTCTTGTATACGCTCAGTGCAGTCAAGATCCAGGCTCTTGTGCGTGGGCGGCAATGCCGACTTTTGACTGAAGCCATGCGAATCGGTCTGCAAGCGGCCGCAGAAAAGATTCAGCATGCATTCCGCCACCGCCATTGGCATACGAAGAGGTCTTCTCAAGTTGGTGTTTGCAGTCTGGCAGTACGCCTGATCCAGCAGCGGTTCCGCAAGTACTTAGGGCGCGTCTCGCAGTCACACCAAGCCATTGTCACGATCGAGTTGAACGAAGTGCATCAGATCGCAGCTATCACTATCCAGCAGTTCTGGCGTCAGTTCGTTGAACGGCGAGACCAGCAGCTGGAAGAGATTGAGGCTGCAACCTGCATCCAAGCGCTCGGTCGTGGTCACTTGGCTCGGAAATCCTACGAGTCCCTTCGATCCTCGCGATCGTCTGCAAAAGTATCTCAAACGGTGCGTGGAATGAAGCTTGGTTCAAATTGTGGAGAGTGCAATGTCTAATAGTTACTGTGATGTTGCAGTCGTCGGCATTTTCAATTTCAAAGTCCGTAGCGAAATTGGACGAAGAAGAATACGGTGATGACACTGAAGACGCGGATGACGCTCCTCCGTATTCAGGCCATGGAAACATCAACATCAGTTTCCTCCCGCCGGGTGTTCGCTCCATCTACAATGACTTCTTGGATTCGAATCATGCGTCTAGTGATCAGCTAAAGTCAAGTTCCATTGATATTGGCCCAGTGACGATGGCAGCTTTTGACGAGTGGCTGCTGGACTTTCAATCGAGTCCTGATGAAGAAACGGCATGTCAAGCTCTGGACACGATCCGAACACTCGCAAACTGCCACCCAGAGGAATTTCGGACGCTGGCAAACGCTGTTCGACTCGCTGTGAGTATTGACGGGCGGATACAGGAAGCTGGCTTTTGGAGCGAGACTCTACAGGACCGTTGTTGTTGGTGTCTTCATTCTTTTCGAAAGATCTTTGGCGTCTAATACCAAGAAGATCTCTTACGCCATATAAAGCACGTGTTGATTAATTCTTTCACGAGTTCAAACGAACCAATGAGACTGAGCATACTATCGTGTGCAAAGGCTTGTTCATTGGGTTCCAGTGGCTTCCTTACAGGCCGGTTGTTACCACCACTGTTTCAATGCCCGTGGCACCATTAAACCCACCAGCCAGTGGATTTCCTTCTGCACAATGGATCCACAGCCAACGGATTTTCTTCCACAAATGCGCCTCCACCTAATTCGAATGATAACGGACTTAACTGGACTCAGATCCAATCGAGCGCCACTGAATCAAATCACTTTCGAAATTCCCACGCTCCAAGCAATTTGTCATGGACAGAGTCCACTCTCATCACGGGGCGTCGGACGCAGAGAAATCGGGATATGAGCTGCAGGGTCAGAGCGGCCAAGCCATTCTTCGAGAGCAAAGCAGCAGCCAGACGCTCGATGCGATTGACACCAACACAGCAGTAGCAGAGCAGCACGCAGTCTCCATCCACCTCCACGTGTTCGGTCTGCGCGTGCTGCTAGCGACTGTACTGACCACCGTGACGCTTGCTGCGTTATCACTCGTAATGATCGACGGCTTCACGTTTTCGACTGTGAACACCACCAAATTGAGTGAAACGGAAAAGGTCGACCTGCTGGACACATACAACTCATACTCTGGGTCCGTCGCGGCAGTCGTGGGTATGGTCTTCCACCAGTTTGTCGCACTGCTTTTACCAGTTTTCTTTCTCTGTTTTCTCGCCAAAAAAACCACGCTGAGCGACAGGAAAACGGTCTTGCAGCACCTGGGTCCGATGCGTCTTGTCGCCGGTGCTCTGCGTTGGACTGAACGCCGTCAACACGCAGTTCGGCGCTGTGTTTGCTATCTCCGACAGCGACCTGATGACTTTAGCAGACAGCGATTTCGGTTATGTCATGACCAATATCACCAACTCGGCGTCCATTGCAGGCATCCCCAGCACCGACACGATTCTACGCAGCGCCGTTAAGCCATTGGCAGCGAATCTCGCGAGTACGTGCTCTGTTGACGGTGGAGAGCTTAGCACCGACCGTCAACAGAGCATGTACTCGTGCACCATCCAACTCTTGGCTCAAGTACATGCTGCCTGAATCGCTTGCAATGGATCAAACTTTATCATTCCAGATGACTGGCGCGCTTGACGCTGGAGCAGCTCTGCCTTTCAGTGGTTTGGATAAAGCAGCATCTCTAATCGCCTACGGGTTTTGGAGTTTATCAGTCGGATTTTCAAAATGGTCCATGAAATATTTTTTGATCGATGAGGTCTACGCTGCAGTCAAGGCAACATATAACCAAGAAGAGCTGGTGACCGTAATACGGAACACGCTACTCGCCAACGGCCTCTGGGGAAATCCTCGATTTCAGACACCAGCTTTGAGTTGTCGACAGTTCAGCTCACACCGCAAATCTAGTTTGATTCGATTTGCCTGTGAAAAATGCCGCGGTGAAATATGGGCTTGTACATGCTCCCGAAGTGGAAGATGGGGTGCATAAGCTGGGTTGTACCACGCACTGCAATGACCACGCGTGCGTATTGTCAACGCAAGTACCGATGGAATGGTTCATGACCAGGTGCGAATGCTCCGCCTGTGCATGACTGAGGCTGACGGCTTGGAGGAAAACATCGCAGTTATGGACCGTCCGTCGACGATTGACTACGAGAACACGTGCAAATTCCCATCCAATTCGTCCATCTTGATCATGAGCATCGGACGTCACATTTCAATCGAGAAAGTGGATCTGAGTGATTCGCTCGGTTTCAACATTACAAACCTGCGCAGAACGTTCCGCGTGACCGTAGGCCGGCTATCGTGGGAGACGACCGATCTAGCGAAAGAATATGACGCCGAGTGCTCTGCTAGTGCAAATTGTGAAGGACTCTACTTCCCACTCAGCAATAACCAGCACGCTCTCGTGGGGAAAGCGAGTGTACCGAAGCCGCAGGTGGTACACTTTCCGGATACCTTTGATGAATGGCAAGTACTTGCTCGAGCTGATACGGCTATCAGCGATACCATGCAAGGCGATATCCTTTACCTGCCGGCCTATCCACTAGCAACAAATAGTCCGGCTTGGGCTGAGCTGAGTGTGGGTACACTGGCTCGGCCTACATCAACAACATCATCCAGCGACACATTTATTCCAAGGATCCACTGCAGCCAGCCTACACGGCCGGACTTTTCTGGTTGTTACAAAACGTAGCTGTCAGAGATGTAGAGCCGTCAGTCTCCTCAACCACTCAGCTTCGTTTTGACGGCAATCGCCAATGGGTCTCGCCACGAGTGTCTATGCCATGGAAACTAGCCTGGACTACAGTTGCAGGCTGCATAGTCACCTTGATTATTGGTCTTTTGGTCACATATCGCGTCCAAAGCGCTCAGTATCAATCGCAGTTGGATGGTCAACTAGCTGTACACCATATCGCTGCTTTAATAGCCGATACAAACAAGTTCCCGCCGGTTTTGGTGCACGGGGGAGTGCAAAATATTGGAGACAAGAGCTCGACGACCCACATTTAAGAGTTTGAAATCGATCAAGTTTGTCTTCGCCATCGACAAGACACGTCTATCTACCAGATCAAGATTAGATCGCGACGCACTTCGAGTCCATAGCCTGCTACTGTAGCTGAATCCATAGATGAAATCAACTTCTCCAGACTGGCACTTTTCATTGCCACCGAGACTTCCGATGGCGCGGTCAGCACGGTTCTCGACTGGTTAGTCGGTCAAATTAAATCTGCTGGACTTACATCGATTTGGCATACGCTTAGCGTGATCCACACACTTGCTAATGATGGACATTGAGATGAAATACTGACGCAAGCGACCAACAGTTGCATCATTATGTGCGCTCAAAGCTGGCTCCTTTACGGAAGCGTTAGAAGTAGTGTTTCCGAGAGGCTTAAATCATCACTTTGCATTCTTTTTGATCGCAAAACGAGTCGCAATGGGAATCGAACCCACTCCGTTAAGTGGCGAATTTATATTCGCAGCACTGTTCTGTAGCAACTCGAATACCACCGCATTTAGTGAACCCCCGAAAACCCCGGAAAATCAGAAAGACAGCAAATCCTCCTCTCCTAAACCTGTTTGAGTGTGCGAAGCACTAGTTTAGTGATTCATGAAGACAATTCAATAAATCAGCCTGAAATTTCGTATTCGAAATGCTTCCGGAACGTCGTCAAGCGTGAATTCAAGTGATGCTTACATGTTTCATTTCGTGCGAAAAGTCCATAAACATTATTACATGTGGTAAACATTATTAACATGAATACATCCAAGACTCAGTTATGCGCAGCCAGTTGGCGAGCGACCAACGAGTAGTAAATACCATTTGGATCTTGCATCAACTGATCATGAGTTCCTTGCTCCACAATTACGCCTTCATGCGTCACAGCGATCAAATCGGCATTACGGATAGTCGACAACCGATGCGCCACAATCACAGTCGTACGCTTTTTGAGCGACAGTAAGTGGTCCAGCGAAGCCTGAACAATGCGCTCGCTTTCATTGTCAAGTGCGCTCGTGGCTTCATCCAACAAAAGTACCTGCGGGTCCCGAAGGATCGCACGGGCTATGGCGATGCGCTGCTTCTGACCACCAGACACTTGCGCACCGCGATCCCCGACATCAGTATCAAAGCCGTCGGGGAAGTTGCTGATAAAGTCAAACGCGTTGGCTTTCTTGGCGGCGTCGATCACTTCCTTGCGTGTGGATCCAGGTTTGCCTAATGCAATGTTCTCAGCGATTGTACCAGCAAACAGTACTGGTTCTTGGCTCACGAGTGAGATGTGATCACGAAGCCACGGCAGTCTGAGTGAGCGGATATCAGTGCCATCAAGCGTCACAACGCCGGCAGAAGGATCGTAGAAGCGCTCGAGTAGAGCTATGGCTGTGCTTTTGCCACTTCCACTTGCGCCAACAAGCGCCACGGTCGTACCATTCGCAATCTTGAGGTTGTAATTCTTGTAAACCTTTGCATCTGGACGAGATGGGTAAGCAAACTC
>JAADVW010000871.1:0-13792 GCA_023335875.1 Elongisporangium prolatum
CCAGCCTTTGTAAGACTGATACAGCTCGCCCTGCTTGATACAATACTCATTGCTATCGTTTTTATCATTGTAAAACACTGATTTGAAGTCATCCTCAGGACCCGTCAGAAGCTCAGAGAAATACTTAGAAATCGAATTCGCGCTAGCGGCAGCCATCTCTTCGAGGGCCTGTGTCTTGTGAGCGGTCAGTGATCCTCTAGCTACCTTGATCTGCGTCATCAAATACGTATATAGAGTATCGATAAATACTTGATCGTTGAGAGACTCATATAGCGGAGCGTAGTAGCACTTGTCGGTAAGATACTGAGCTCCAAACCGCATTACAGTAAAGAGTCGACCATTGGAGTTGATAGACATGATGTTCTTGTTGTTGCTCGAGATGATAAGTTCGAGATGGTTAGCTACTGAGATCGTTTCTTGGTATAGAGGCTTCACAGCCATGGTGGTATCCGTGATAATGCTCTTCAGGGACTCAATCATAGAGCTGTAGTCTGCCTTCTTCTCGGCTACCTCATTAACAAGAACCAGCTTCTTGCCCATCAAATGAGCAACCCGATCTCCTACGACTCCCTTGAGCGATCCAGAGTTGTACGCGCAGTTGCTAGCTCCAACAATACGAGCTATGATGTCCATCAACAAGCTCTTTCCGGTACCTTCTTCTGGGCTGAGGAACACGAGAGCGATCTTAGTCTTATCATTCTCATATCTTGACAGATATGAGCTAGCCATGTGAGAAACCAATTATATAGCTCCTCTGATTCTTTGCACGCGACCTCACGAAGGAACGATAAGAAGTACTCGATCTTAGAGTAGTCGGGGTTCTCGAGGATGCTAGCGTTGTACTGGCACGACAGATTGAACTTGTCTGGGTCGTCAACTGGTTCAAAGCTAGTCACGACCTGGTTATATAGATGGAAATACGATCTAACGTACGCGAATACTTTATCGAGTGTCTTGGTCTGGTATTTCTCTTTAGTATAATCGTAATAACTAACTACAAAGCTCTCGAGCGGCTCCTTGACCGATGCGATGTTATCACCTGTCGGGTCCTCTCGGACCCAATACTTACCGTCTAACATGATTACGTATCGATTAATATGAAGCGCCAGATACTTGGCCATGATCGTAATACTCTCGAACTGAAGCTCTTGTAGATACTTCTTGAACTTAATAAAAGAGCGCTTTGTGAATGGTTGATCTGCAGCGGCTCAACATACTTCTCGGCCCAGCGGACAGGACGCAGGTCAGCATCACTGAGAGCAGCAGCTACCGTATCGGTGCTAATACCTGTCAGTTCGCTGATGTCAGCTGCCGCTTCATGCTCAAGAAAATCTAACTCACTGGGTCGCTCTGACTCATCATTCTTAATCGTCTTAGCAGCCGTCTTAGACTTAGCCGTCTTAGCAGGCTTCTCAGAATAGAAGCAGATAGATTTGACGTCCTTGCCAACGCGACGACACTTGTAGAAAGCCGATCTAGTCTCCGGATTCGCAATAATCATGAGTGTGTTGTCGCTGTCATGTACTCGATCACAGAAGCTGCAGTGACTACGTGTCGTTCTGACACACTCGATGAAGTTGTTCTTGTGTCGACCCGTTAGAGCGAATCCCTCGAACCACTTGCCATCCCCCTTGATAGAATTGGTGACCTTCTTAATGAACTCATCTGTGATCTCTACAGTCGAATATGTCGAATATGTCGATTTACGTTCAGATTCGTTTAATAGCAGTTCATACTCGTATCTTTTACAATACGAACCGAATGTTCAATATTGATAGAGCCCTGTTTGATGAGGCAATGATCGTTCTTGTAAGATCCCGTAATAGATAGGCTCTTGTTAGTTCCGTACGGAGCTGCGTCAATAATAGATTGCTTCTGAGCTACGAGTTCTAGGAACGCTTCGAACTCATCCTCGTTATCTACCTCGACAGCATCATACTTCGAGTTCTCCGAATAGTAGTTGAGCTGATAGGTAGCGACCGATACCATCTCTTCCGTGATAGCCTTCATCTCAGACATCTTGTTAAGCACGATGTTAGTAAACAGATGCACACTGTACTTCAACTTGCCGTCTACAACTCGATTGCGAATATCATAGCTACTACTGAAGAACTTACATTCTCCCTTGATAGAGTGAATAGCAAGCTTGATTAGTGTCTCTAGATAGCTCGTCAGCTGACTACAACAGTGATTTGCGATCGGGTTCTCAGTATCATGCGTAAATAGCGACATCCATCTGTAATTCTGTTCGACCTTGAGATCAATGTCCAAGAAGAATCTGTATCGGAACGAATCAATAAACACCTCGTGAATATTGTATCGGCCATGCGTAGCAGCCCATTGAGACATCGAGGTTACATCGAGCGACGTCCAGATAAAGATTCGTGTCTCAGTGCCGAACTCAACACGATAGCAATTAGTGTTATCGCGACCATGTACAGCAATAAAATCACTCGCATATTCAGTAGTCCCCTTGGTATACAGCGTGTAAGTCACCTCAACATCGTGGTCCTGCTTGATACGGCGAATGAACTCACGAGGCGTGAGGCTCTCTAGCGGGTGCTGGGTCGTCTCAGGTTCTGTCTCATCGTTCGTGAGCCGAAGGCGATGCAATCCGGTTGCTCAAGTACACGAGCCTCTACCTCAGCCATGTGCTTGTTGTAGAAGTCCATACCATCGACATGAATCTCATTACCGAATGCATCCTCAACGACCTCGGCAAGACCGTCCTCCGAGTCTACAGTCTCGATCTCCGAGCTAGTCTCCTCTACAACGACGGGCTTCTCCTCGACAACAGGCTTCTTGATCTGTCCACGGTGGCGGTAGCAGAACGCCGATCCGTTGTATAGCTTAGTGCTCGCGCAGTCCGTTACTTCACACATGATTATATATATGTTCGCTTGTGTAGTATGATTATATCTATCTAACATATAACTTTAAAATGATCGCAAAATTAGAGGCGGTCCTATATGCTTCGGTTTGAGTTTCAAAAAAATGAATCAGATGCATACCGCGGCATCTCGACATCAGGATTCTCTTTGACGTACTTGGTATGCTTCTGTGTCTTACAGTGCGCATTTACATTAGGTTTCGTAATAGTAGAGCCACATGGACATTCGTATCTGGTAGCAGCACGACGGTGGTACGACTGCTTAGCGTTGTTCTTGTAGTAATCGGGATCCTTCTCGCAGCACTTCTTGTAGTACAACTGTCGAATCGCAACAGCTTTGTTGGGATGATCGGCGTATCACTGCTTCATGTACTCTCGAGCGTAGGCATTCTTTTTCTCACGCTGATCTAGTAGCTTCTGAATCAGATTGATATCAACGTTCTGCTCTTTCACGAGCTCCATTAGATCATTTGCTGTAGTGGGCGCACTCATTGATATTAACTATCTTGTATGTATATATCATTAGATATATTTAATCTTCAAATGAATGAAAATTATAAACGGATCCCAGATAATCGAACAAAAAAAATATCAATTATCAACTATACAGACATGATTTCTTCTGATGAGGCCGCTACCCTTGGGTACAACTCTATCAACCTATTGAAGGTCTGCTTTAAACGTCGGCTTTCTAGATTTGATTCGGAAGGATTCACGCTCAAACAAGCTATCTGTTATCTAGAAGAGCACCAACTTCGTTCTGAGGATGTCTGCACTACTCATAATTACTACGTATTCCAGCAACGAATACTCATCAAAGACGCTGTAGCGTTCTTATATCGCAAACACAATAACATCGTCTACGTCTATCAAAAGTACAAGTACGATAGAGATTCTATCGATCTTCAAAAAAAGAGTGGATTGGAGTTAACCAATCTCTAAGCTTCAATGACGTTCTCGTCGCGACGTTGCAATGCGTATTGATGTCCCATCGTATACCCGTGAAGGAGCTGCTCATGCATCTTGATGCGCTCCGCTTGAGTAGCACGCTTGTGATCTTCAGAGCTCTGTAGATCCATCTCCCAGATGTGTCTGAAATCATTGATAGAGAGTGGCTTCTCGCAGATCTTCTCAGGAATGCGAGGAATCATACGCCCAAGTGATCTAGGATCCTCAACTAGCTTGATCGTATGATTAGCATTGATAGTGTAATATACCATCTTCTTGGGTTTCTCAACAAGACGCCCAAGTAGATCAATCCAGTAGCGAAGGATCTACTTGAGCTTATCACTCTTGATCTCTATCACTTGCTTGCCGAATGACTTGCGATTTTTAAACAGATTCATATGAATGAACATAGAACCGTTCTTGCGGATCTGTAACCAGTTCTGTGAGTTAGACAGACCGACTGCCTTCTTTGTGAGCTGTAACGTACCATAGTCGTTACGTAGAGCCGGTTGCCATACGTAACAACCAAATATAACGAGCTGCTGTAAATCGCGAGCGAATGTATATATGTTGTCATTTCTGGTACTCTCGATGTTCAATCGATCATATTCCTCGGTAGACATAGTTGCAGTACGTTTCACGCGATACTTGTTATCGAATAGTTCAATGATAGCACGCTCTAGCGCACGACTCAGACCGCCGAGTGACATGTAGCGCTCCTTCTGGGTCTCATTCATTATGTTGTTAGATCAAGCTTCATTACCAGCGGTTCTGAGCTTAGCAGCTTCGTTCTCATAAGTCGTGACGTTCTTCTTGAGCACGACTTTCTTAGCAGCTGGTAGCTTTAGAAGCGCCATCACGTGAAAGATCCGTGTCTTTCTAGTATTGACATTCTCAGAGCTACGGATCACTTGTAGAACCTTTCGCGTGTCTTTGAGAAAACTGAGGTCCTTTGAAGTTGCTTCCATTTTTCGCGGTATAGCTGTGCTAGATACGCTGAGCGTGTCTTTAGCATCGCCGCGCTCTTTGTTCGTTGAGCAGGTAGTGACTTGAAGTATTCGGCGTTCATGGTTGATCGATTGTATAATACACTGAGTATAATAATATCTAAAATGCGACTATATTATGAATGTGAATGTTGTTTCTATTTAGATATATAGCATATCAGATAGTATAATAGTAAAGATGATCGGTCGTGTCTACAAGATCTGTAATAACGATGTGGGCTCTACAACTCAGTGTCTGAGTAAACGGTTCAGTCAGCATAAATCTAAATACACACGATGGATGGACGGTAAACACGCTAATTGTCCAGCAATGATATGTCATTCATTCGAAGAGCACGGTGTAGATGCTTTTCATATTGAATTACTAGAAGAGATCGAGTTCGTAGATAAATGTCAGCTATTGCAAGCTGAGAATCGCTATATTAGTGAGCTTGAGTGTGTTAACAAGAAATTGGCATTTACTGGTATGAGCAAGCTAGAATGCAAGAAACAATACGGCAATCGATACCGAGAAGCTAAT
Source organism: Elongisporangium prolatum (assembly GCA_023335875.1). Taxonomy (NCBI): domain Eukaryota; phylum Oomycota; class Peronosporomycetes; order Pythiales; family Pythiaceae; genus Elongisporangium; species Elongisporangium prolatum. The sequence continues at coordinate 5,366 of JAADVW010000871.1, forward strand.
CGCGATAAGATCCATCAGAAACTGAATCAAAAATTCAACTGTGATTGCGGAGGCAAGTACACATACGTACATAAGGCTGCTCACATGAAGACAAAAAAACATATTGATTACTTAAACAGTCTCTAGGTCTCACAACCGAAAACTGCCGCCAGTCTTTCTCATTGATCGGAGCCGAGACATCTTCTCGCACATTTCAGGAGATCCTTTTTTTGGCTTCACACCAACACCGGTCAGAGTAGTTAGAGCACCACGAACAGGAGCTGCAAGAGCCGGCTGGCCGAGTGCCGTAGCCGCGGCTGGGATCGCAGCATCCGCAACTCGAGATAGTACGGGCTTAATTACGTCATAATTCTTCTTGAGCCACGGCCATGCTTTGTCTCGTAGCCAGCTCCATAGAGAACCACCTTCCATGCCGCTACCCGCGAGAGCATCGCCATCAAGAGCTAGAGATGCAGCAATCTCACCTGGTGTGAAAGTGATCGATATTCCCTTTTTTGAAGCAGAGGCCTTCGCCCACTTCTTTGCGCTCTCTGGATGAAGAGCTAGCTTCTTACCACTACCGGCTACCTGATCAGCGGTAAAGGTGATCTTAGAAGTCTTTAGAAACTTACGCTTCTGTGCTTCAGTGAGAGCGCCACAAGTGAGGTGCTTGTAAGTGTCCATCTTTGATTCGTGTGTATATTACGAACAATCAAACTATCTGTAGAAATTAAATAATTAGAGAGCAAAGGTCTTTGGGTTTTTTGTTACGATACGTCCACCTTCTATAGGCTTCCGCGTTGGTCTCTTCGTTGTTTTGCTTTTCTCGGTTACATAAGTGCTTGCATCGTCTTAATCAGTCTATCTTCGTTTTGCTTGGCTACAGACTTTATGGTTTTGCCTCGTAGGTTTGGAAATCGCACATGGATCTGCATGGTTATATTGATGATTAGAAAATTCGTCTAATCAATTTCAATTCACGAGCTACTCTGCGTGAGTCATTACCAAGGCCGGCTTCTCCCTATAACTTATCAAATTCATGTTTCAACATCGCTCGACGTCCAATGAGACCTGCAACTCCAACGCCACTCATTGATTCTCGATCAGTAGCATCTGTCATATTACTCGACCCAAGATCAGATAGATGCATTGATCCTCGTTTAGATCGAAGATTGACTCCATCTAGACCGCTATACTTGTCTGTAATCATAGTCTTCGTTGTTATCCAATCAACACTGTTCTCTATTCTTCGTGTTTGATCATTGGTCATGTCATCACCGTTCTTCTTCAGTACCATCGCATACTCACCAAGGACATAATTCTTTGAAGCATAGAGTGGTTTACCCTTTTTTTAAACCTTGAACACTGGATTGATTTCTTTATTTACCAGCTGCGGGTTATCGTTGAACAGTAGTTCCACATCTTCCTTTGCTGCGTCATGAGTTGTTTGATCGCCGAAATCTCGTGTATCTATGTTGATTTCACGGCCAGTTGTAGCGGGTTTATACACCTTAGGGGTGATGAATATCTTTGATTGTTTGAATGGTATGTTCTGTTTCTTTAGTTCATTAACAAACTGATCTAGTGTTTTTGACCACGAGACATCATATCGTGGAGGTTGAACTTTACCGTCTCTATCAATGAGCTGCATGTTCTTGTTTACTACAAATGAAGCATTAACAGGGATTGGATCCCCAGCTCTGTTCGAACCTTTCTTGTACGGAATAGGTTTAATTGGTAGATCATTTGTACTCAAAATCTCTCGCAAAATGCCAAATGCATCCTTCTCATGCTGCGATTCATGTTGCAGTGATACAACAGTAGCATTTGATGTTGGATATTGCAGTGGATCGTCAAATAACTGCTTTATATAGCTCAGAGTTGCTTCCCAATCAAAGATATCCATACGCTTTCCAGACGCTCTATGAGACTTTGTGTGAAATAGATCACCATAAATACACCAAATCATCTTGTAGCCCCCCAGTTTTGATCGAATGAATGCGTTCCTTCACTAGCTCAGGAAATCGATGGAACTTCTCGTTAATCGCCATCTTCGCAAGCTTCTGTCTTTCAGCGTTCAAGTATTTTCTAGGTGGAGGAGGGTCATCACTATCTTCCATATCACTCAGCGAATCATGTTCGTCTCCTATGTCAACTGCAGGAGCACTGATATCTTCTCTTGTCATGTCAATACGTTCTTGAAGTGATCGGTAGAAATCAGAAGTTGGATTCGATACAGAATCTGTTTGCGTTCCTAGAGTTGTTTTGGATGCAATCTTAGACAACTCAAGCTTCTTCTCTGCATCTGTCGCCCATTCAGCAAGTTCATACGCTTCTTGCTTTACACGATCAATCTCCTCATCTTTTGCAAGTTGAGCGAGCAATGCTCGACGCTTGCGTTCCTTGTCTGCTAGGCTTTTGAAATTGGGACACATGCTACGGCTTTACTACTGCTTCAGCTATGCTATCGCAGATGGTATATACAGATCCAGAGATAGTTACGAAAAAAATTAAATATCAAATGAGAATCGATGAGTATCGCTGACTCTTATACAGCCTTGCGTTCTCTTATCAACAACATAATAAGAACGTTACTATCTTCGAATCGAACATTGTTGAAGCTCTGATCACAGATCGTGATTCGTATGGAGTTATAAGCTCCGTTGTTCACATCGACCCATTGATACTCGGGAGGCGAGATATTGATGAGCTGTCCAATCGTTGTTCCCTGAGAGCTAAATGATGTTAGAATGTCAGGAGGATTAGATACTTTGTTGTTTGCTAGATTACAACGAACTAGATACGAGCTTACAGGATTGACTTGCGGAGTAATATTCGATAGAAGCACATGATTGGTTGTCTGAGTTGTGCTGAGGTAAGTGCCAGCAGAGAAGCCTACTACAGAAGAGAAACCATTATTTGAGATAACGATCTTAGGAGTGTTAGTTGCTGTTGGCAAACCACTACCTCCAGTAGAGTACAAACCAGTAGCTGGTCGAGTATAACCAGCTGGAAGACTGTTTGGAGTGGCTAGTAGTGTGATTTCGCAACTGTAATACGTGGCATTCTCTCTAACCTGTATGTAGGTAATGTTGTCGCCGGCTGCATTTATTAGATACGCGCCAGCATTAATCAGTTGCTGTTCGATATAGTTAGAGATATCAGCGTAACTGTAATATCCATTTGGAAGATTTATATTGATTGTTGAATACGTAGCTGCTGTTGGTACTTGAACGCTGAACGTGTTGTTGTTGTACAGTCCAGCATTGATGTGAGTTGTATATCTGTAGAGATGTAAGAGCTATCTCTTGGTTCTTGAAGTTTACGCTATCACCCGAGAAATCATACTGGAATGTGTTATTCAATCCATTAGCTACAATGTTATTGCGATTCAAGACTATAGTACTCGTCATTGTTGCTATATATTGACAGAACGATTATTCATCAGATTCAGGATTATTAAATACCTTCTGAGAGAAGTTCAAGCGCATATGCTGTTTAATAGAGTCTATGAGGAGGCATTGACCTTTATGGCTAGTGGCTTCTTTATATACTCTATAGATATCTTGTTCAGTTACACCTGGAAGGTTGAAATCGCGAAGAATCATTTGGAGATCGCGTTTTGAATTTGCTTTTAGAATGGCCACGTATTCACTGTTTAAACGAATCATCTTGTCTGTTGCAAAATAGCTGTGCGATAAGAATATAGTGCTTAGTCCTTTGTGTCGGCCGCGCGTGAAGTAATGACTGAATAGTTCCTTCTGTAGCTTCTTATCATTGCTGTAATCATCTATGACTACAAGATGAAGACCATCTATCTTTTGGATTGCATCGACACTCGGAGGCGCCTCAGGATCATGAACGGTTACAAACCCTTGAAGGTTCTCCTTTATGTAGTTGTACAGCTCCTGTTCGGGGTTACGACAAATGAGATGCAGATGTGAATACACATGTGGACTTGATTTCAATATGTGGAACACTAAATTCGTCTTGCCTGAATAGCTTGGTCCTATATGCCATTCGACGTAAGTCTAAGTCTAGATCAGAGTTATACAGGTGGTCTTCGCCTATCAGCTATCAACACCACTCAGGCATCTGGAACAAGTTATAATATAGTATTAGCAGCTCGTAATGCAACAATTCCTCATCTGGTAGTTAATGATCAAAAGAATCAACTCCACTTATTTCCTCAGGGCAATGCTGAGGTTAATACTTCATATGTTCAAAAGGTTATAGTTGGTTCTGATCTATTCGTTCGTAAGACCCTTCAAGTAGGCACATCCCAAGATACAGCTCGATTAATTAGCGCTTTAGATAACACTATGACATCTGGAGCAGCTCGCTATTTTACACTAGGACGTGATAATTCGAGTAGAAACCAGGCTGAGATATCGTTTTACTATGATGGAGGTAACTCTACAGCAAATCGACTTGATTTCGGGTTCTATGGCGGCGCTCTAATGTATTTAACAGCTGCAGGTCGTTTGGGTCTTGGTACGTCATCACCATCGTGTTGTTTAGATGTAGCTACTGGGGAGAACTCAGTCACAACGACAACGAATATATCAATCAACACTTATTCATATAATGTTAGTTCTAACGCTTGGACGAATTTAGGAGGCGGGCCCATAAGTGTTAATATGTGTGCTCGCTTTCGTGGTAGCATTTGGGTTCAGGATAAAGTCTATGCTACATCTGATAGACGCTTGAAGGAGCAGATTGAGCCACTTGACTTTACACTGGAACATTATAAGAAGCTAAATCCAGTTACCTATAAATGGAAGAATCAGCAATCAATGCAACTTGGTCTAATAGCTCAAGAGGTAAAGGATGTATGTGGAGAAGCTGTTCAATTAGTAGAAAATGAAAATATGAAAGCTGGAGGCGATGATGAACCAGAAGGATATCAAATGACGGTTGACTATAATGCAATTAATATAATGAATGTTACTGCCCTCAAGAAGCTTATCGATCGCGTAGAGCAGTAAGAATCATTAGTTGATAAGCTTATTGCGAGACCTGTTGTTGCTAGATGGCTTGCAAAATCATCACCTTAATATAGCCTTGCGCTAACGAAGTGCCCTGCTTCGCAAATGCACACGAGTGAATCTAACTGAAGTTATAGACCGTAGCAATGAAGTTTGACGGATTCAAGCTTCTCGATATTAACCGACCAACAAAAAAAGATGCTAAATACTCGGCATTGGTGCTTATAGGCGATAAGGTGAAACTTGTCAATTTCGGAAGTCGCCAATACCAACATTATAAGGATCGTACTCCACTCAAGCTATGGAGCCACCTCGACCATAACGATAAGAAGAGACGACTTGCATTTCACACTCGGCATGCAAATAACAACGGCATTGCGGCGCAGCTGTCAAAAACATACCTGTGGTAGTCTATTCTATAGAGATAGACACGCCGTTACATTTTTTTGTCATTGTGATTTGTACTGTGCTTTTGTGTTCAAACCAAGCGATTGGAATAGAGTTAAATTCAATAGACTTAATGCGACAAATCCAATTAAGAAGAGAATCAATATTGAGGTCTTTGACTAAACAGTGATGCTGTGTCGATTTCAATTCATCTGAGCTCACGAGATGATTGTATGCGGTTGTAATGGAATCCATTTGTAGTCAGTAGTCTATATCTATGCAGCGATATGTTCAGTGCGATCTTCATCATTCTTAACAGGATTTTATATTACTATAAAACATACCCTAAGTATGGTGAGTTATTGTACCAACTCTTACTCGTATTCAGTTACTTCCCCTGTAAGTCGATCAATGCTCAACGATCGACCATATACGACCAGACATAGGTAGTTCGTGCCTTGCATGCAGTTGTTAGTGCCACTGATCAATACGCTCTGAGGTACATCAGGGTTTGTAATACGAGAGCAGTCGGCAACCATGATGCGGTAACCAGTCGCCCATTTGTACATATCTACAAGACCATTCGATAGTTCATGAGTGAGGCCGCCATTGATAGCACAGATCTTTTGGAACTCATCGTTAAACGTTTCGTAATCGTAGTCCTGAGTCTTGTTGAAGACGTTCTCGTTACCGATCTGAACTTGGAAGTTACGAATAGTGGAACCGGCCTGACACGTCCAAGGAGCAGAGTCGAATGGAGACTGGAACTGTTGCGTGTTTGCAGCCGATGCGAAGTGACCACTCGATGTCTCAGCAAACGGTATGAGAGCGACATATTTGATGTTCTTGAGCGACGCACTGAGCTGGAACGAGAACGATACGTTCTGTTGAGCCGACTATTGACCAGTGCCAGCCTTGCCCTGGAAGTACTGAGCATAGCAATCGAGGTAGTTTACCTTCTTGATAGGCTTAGCCACAATCTGAGACTGACTAGAAATGTCGTAGAACGGAATGTAGAGACGAGTCGTCGTAAATGGGAATATCTGACCGCTCGTACTGAGTGGAGTTAGCGAGTTCTGCATAACACCAAAAGCAACACGAAGCGATCCTGCGGCGCCAGTCGTTGGAACTCCGTTCATGGCATTACCAGCAGCAGCAGATGCTACCATAATAGGAACGGTGTTGCTACCGACGAGACTGACCGAGTTGAGCGACATTACGTTACCCGTAGCAGTCGTGATATCGACGTAGCCAGTGTTGTATCGAATCTTAAGCTTCAATTGAGGATTGACTACTAGATCAAGATCCTTGAAGATAGAGTGTAGATCAACAAGACGAATCTTGAGCATAAAGTACCAAGTACCAGCAATTGCTCCAGCAGTAGTAGGACCAACAACGAACGCGCCCGAACCCTGCTGTTGAATCTTAGTGAGAAGACCACCAGATCGAGTTGTTGGCCAGCCAAGAGTATTCGAAGCCGTAATAGTAGATCCTGTAGCATCAGCAGAACCGACGGAAGGAGGATTTACGTAGAGTCGTTTAATGAAGCCGTTATTGAACGCAGGAGTCGTTTCTACTACAAGGCCAGCTGCCGTAGAAGCTGAAATGTTCGTCGTGTTGTTGACGAAGCCATCACCAGCAGTCGATGCAGCAGGGTTTCCGCTGCTTTGAGGAAAGTTGATACTAACAACATCATCCGGATACATGAACGAATCGGCTCCATGCTTTTCGATGTCATCAGGAGCCCACTCCGTCATGGCACGAAGATTGTTCCAGTAGCATTTGTAATCGTTTTCAGTGATGATACTCTTACCGTTGAGTTCTACAGACATAGAATCAATTACGTTCCAAACACCAGCTTTGAGACCGACACAGAAGCGGTTCATCGCAGCAGCAAGAGCACCAGCGCCAGTGTTCTTAGCAGTAACTACATACGGGACCGTTAGGTAAGCATCACGGAGCGATCTGCAGCCAGTCGAACCATTTAGCTGCGAAGTCGCGTCTATTGTAGCTACACCAGATTGGTAAGAACCATTGTTATTGTCGACGCAATGAATAACGCGCTTATCCTTCGAGACTTTTACAACAGGATCTACGTTGATGCTGGAGTCAAGCAAGAACTGATCGGCGAGCTGTGTGTTATCAGACATTGTTTCTTTGATTGAATATATATACTCACCGCGAGATAGATCATGAATTCAAAAATAATTAAGTCACTAGAGGTAACTAGCGACGACCAACTCAGATCACTAGCACATCAACTGAATATAGATCTTGATGGTATCTATGATTTTAGAAATATCAATGCTCCTCTACCACAAACAGGGTCATATCTAATATTGCTTCGTGACACACCGGGAGTCGGGCATTGGATTGCAATTCACAACAACACATATTTTGATTCGATGGGAGCTGCGCCTCCAAGTATATTGGACATAGACACGTTCGGTGACAAACAATATCAAGGTACATACGATGAATATTGCGGGCTGTGGTGCTTGTTATTCTTATATGCAAGTCAGCACAACCGCCCTGATCTATTAGATGGATTCACTAATCTTGATGTTGACGTGTATACCAGCCCATAAATTAATTCAGATAATATAGACAATATGATTTACAGAATAAAAAGATCCTTGAAGAAGAGCCAATTGTGAACAATGTTTCTTCATCGTCATCTAAAACGAGCGATAGTTCAGTTATTGCAGAGATTAGAAACCTTAGAAATGAACTCATCAAACACAAAGAAACAGAGATCGAACTACAGCAACTGAGAAATCAGTTGAAAAAATTAACGATTAAGTATGATGATTTAGTAAAACAGGAACCGCAACGCAAGGAACAAGCCACACAAACACTCGAATTGAAGCTACCAGACGATTCTAAACCTAATAATGAAGGAGGCTCTGTTGTATCCACGGAAAAAGAAGCAGCGAATTCGATTTCTAAGTATTTCTCTGAGCTTCTGACGGGTCCTGAGGATGACTTCAAATCAGTGTTTTACAATGATAAAAACGATAGCAATGAGTATTGTATCAAGCAGGGCGAGCTGTATCAGTCTTACAAAGGCTGG